>JAOWBH010151899.1:0-31581 GCA_028566215.1 Silene coronaria | reverse complement strand
CGACTAAACAATGTAACCTTCGAAATTAAGCAGTCATGAAAATAATACGCGTAATAAGACTTCTTAGAATGCTCAAGCCAATCAGATCAACATTCAAGGACCCGAGTTGTTTAAACTAGATTTAATTTGCACTTCCCTTTTTTCGCTAAACTAATTTGAAATCTATAAATGTTTTCCAGTAATAGCTTTGAAAGTTTCAAAGAGACTCCCGAAACTAAAAAATTCTAGTTCCAACATTACTGTTGAAATCACGTAAAAAAACCGGAAAATTTAAACTAAAAACTTCGAATATCTAGCGGGAAAGACCAATCCTGTTAGAGAATTTAGATGATATACCACGGTTTTCTCTGTTTTTCATTACTTGGGTATACCAAGTTTTTGCTGAAAATCCTTTTTTGTGTCAACTTCGGAATCGCAAACTTCCTATTTTTTACAAACAGGGCTACTGAACTATGATGGCTTGACAAGCCATACGAAATCAGTATTTAAGTACATTAAGCAACCAAGTTTCTTACCGCTCTCGCCTTTCGCGGAAAAGGCTAGAGCAGTGAGGATAGAAAAGGCGATAATATCCCGGAAAACGCAGAAAACAATTTGATTACTTTGAGGAGATTTGAGGAGATTCAGATTTGGTAGGTTGCATTTCAACTATTGCTGATACTATTGATAAGAATCTATTGTCATTGCAATAAGAGAATAGAACAGTACCCTAGGGGGAGCATAACATCTGAATCTTCTTTCTCAAATTCACTGCTAGTTAAAGCATCAGCTTTGTCAGAAGAAACTTTTCTCTCTATGGGATATTATTCTAGATACATCTGCTCTGATTTCTCAGTTGGTGTCACAAAGCCTTGAAGTTTTGCCACCTGCAATACCCAAAATTTTCTGAATACTTGGATTTATTTCGCCAAACCATACTTAATTTGCGTGCAAGATGAGATAATAAATGAACTTACCCACCGGTCTGCCAAGCTCTTCCACTGTTTTCCTATATCCCCAAGTTACATCAATGTCATATCTCTCCTATTTTGACTTGTGACACTGATTAGCTAATCTAATTCTTGTGCATGAACTACTTTACTGTCACTATTCACCGACTTATACAGTTGTACTCTTTTCAAGCCCTTTCTACAATGGCCTCGGGCGTGGTTTCATACTCTTTAGATAGTAGGACTGTAGGTGAACCATTGACTTCCAAACGTCAATTAATGTAGCTTCAATTTGAGTTCCGTTAGGCTCAAGGATTCTCAAAGCTCGTGCAACGGCTTCTATGGTACTCATGCACCCTCTGAATGGTTCCTTCTTCAGAATGAGGTCTGAATCGTATATGCTCCCTCCACTAACCTCATAATCACAATTAAAATGTACGGCTGTTGCAAACTTCGATATAAATGGAAGACTTGCGGTCATCATTTCCTTGGCATGTTTCCAAGTACCATCAAATACGATCATCACACACCTCTCCGTACATGAGTCAGCCACTGATGATTTCCACTGATTAATATCTATTGAAGGCATTGATTTTGTATCTGCATTAGGGGAAAGAGAGCACGATATCTATCAAATAACTACTCTGTCTCACAAACACTGAATTTGATTCTATTGAGCACTAACATTGCTTATAATCTACAATTATGCCATGATCTTATCAATTTTTAATATGGAAAAAATAGATCAAATCCATAATATTTTGCAACTTCAAAAAGCACCCTCTTCACAAAACACACAAAAGTATAACCTGTCTGAATTCACATTGCAGCTAGAATGTATAGCAACCTAAATTCAAATTCATCCAAATTTGTCATCTTTAGGTTCAGCCAAGCATATAATACTTCAAGGCTAAACCAAACCGTATTTCAAAGAGCCAGTTGTAGATCATAATAACTCATCACATATCCACAATTTTCATTCTATAGCAGGAAGTCCGGCCACAAACCAGCTCGCCTTTCTAATACTCACCGATATATGCACAAGGAAATGCGTATTTTTAGTGACAATTAGAAATCTCATAACATCTATTGTACTCTTCTACTAAGCCGACGCTCATCAGATGATCAGTCATTATACCTTATTACTCAAGCCAAAACCGAAAACTCCCTCCGGCAAAACATGAATTCACAGTTGTCACCTCCACATTACACCAAGCTACGACGATACACAAAGTTCATTACACAACTATTACTTAAACTAACATAACCATCAATTTAACAGGAGTACAGGACGAAGTCTCAAGCTTTATAGTCCAGAGTTAATGCAGCAAATAAGCAAAATCCCAAATCCACATTAATTGTTTAATAGGGACATTTTAATCAAAGGTAAACAAATAATTGAGACGGAAATGAAATGAGGATACCTGGGAAGAGGAAAATGACATTATGTAATGGGTGGGGTTGATGGTAGAGAGAATCGACGAGGGGTGAAGAACCTTGTCGAAGTCTGCGACCAACAATTAGGCATCAATCTTTGAGGCATTTGGAAATTAAAGGGACAGTAGCGGGTTTCTGACGGAGTTCGTGAGGGTGCTGTAAAATTATAGTTTGGGTGTTGGTTGGTATTAACTCGTTTGGTATATATTGTGGCACAGGCATACGCTTACCGACCTGTCGCACCCGCCATTGCATATTCTATGACGACCGCAGTTAATGTCGTTTGGTTATGTTGCTGTAGGTAGTGGTAATTCTTCCATTTGTTGTAGATTGTAATAGCTGCTCAATTTGCTGAGTAATGCTGGATTATCGGACAAAAGTTATTGACATTGATTTAGGCTATTTCAAGGGTGATCGGATTTTCTAGGTATTGGAATTAGGGGAGTGGAAGCCACAGTTTGCTTGCTTCTACCTGTAACTCTGTAACGAGAAGAGACAGCTAAAGTTGGATCGTGTGAGAGAATGAGTGAATCAGAGAAGGCTGGAAAGAAGTGGGTAAGAATGTAGGAGAAATGAAGGGCATGGATTGCAGGAGATCAACGGTGAGGATGGGCCAAGAGTTGAAACTATTCATTGCGGAAACTTTGTGCAATTGTGAGCAATTCCCCCCCTTATTTGCCCCTTAGCCACTTCTATATTAAGGGGGGATGCGTCCCACGTACACCAACCAAACTTGTCAATTATATTAGGGACGCATTTATCCTGTAACAGGTTAAACGTTCCTAAATGAGCCTGAGCCACGCCCATAACATCCTTAACTAACTTAGACGGGTCGAACCCCGCTTTAATATACAACACCGAGTGAAAAACGTCAGCATCCTTAACTAACTTAAACGGGTCGAACCTCGCTTTAATATACAACACCGAGTGAAAAACGTCCCCATCCACTTTACTAGACCCACTCTCCACACACACATCAATATAATCCTCAACCCAACCCGGTTGAAGCAAAACTCTAAAAGACTCCTTTATAACCGGTACAATCACGACATAAGGTCGACCTCGACCACGATCCTGATCCATAAGACCTGATTTATCTAAAATCATTATTTGGGTCTTATGCTCAAGGTCACGTCCATTCGACCCGACCCAATGTGTAGTCCACCATACCTTAAACCTAAAGATACTCATAAAAGGTATCCCCTTAAGCTGGCCTAAGGGAACCACGAGTCGTGACTTGGGTTTCGACACGTAAAACCCTACAAAAAGACCATTTGGGTCTAAAACAGGAGTAGTGGAGTTGATATTTGAAGGGACATCAGAAAAGATTACGCGATTATTGACCATAATATTTGTTATGACTAAGGAAGTAAGAGTTGATGTTTCACTATAGTCTGGTGTAACAAAGTTGGACGTGGTAACATGTGTGGTTTTGGTCAAGTTTGGTGCCATTTTTGAAAACTTTGCTATAAAGTCAGAGCTGTCAAATGAATTTGAGAAGCCTTGTCGGAAACTAAATTTTTGTAGTAAATTATACTCAAATTAAAATACCTTGGGTATTTAGCAAGTAAATGAACTTGAGAGGCTCGATTCTGACGACCTTTTGAACATGCTATTGTACGGCTTTATTGTGTAGTGCATGAGATAAAAACATAGACATGTGTGTAGAAGGACATAATAGAATTTGAGTGTGAGTGTGTGTTATATTGAGAGTTTTTGAGTATGTGTACACAAGGATGTTCTAGAGAAAGTAAGTGATGAGGTGTATGTGAGCTCAAGGGTAGGTAAGTATTGTAGAGTGTTTTTAGAATACCAAGTAAGTTCTTTGTTTTGTGACACTGACACGAAGCATGGTAAGGTTAACGAGGAATGATGCGGATACGTTCGTGTTGGACACAAGAGTACTGTATAATTTTTTGGACTTACCTTTATCGACCTAAAATAACACATGTTGATTATGAAAAAAAATTGAAACTTAATCAAAAGGAATATCACTTGTCAAATGAATCCAATTTGACTTAATCAACCTTCTAATTGCCAAACTGACCATATCTAGTTAAGTCCACCACTGAACACGATACCAAGGGAAACCCACAAAAATACTCGGACATATCGGTTAAAGATGGGACATCAATTTTTTCTTTCAAGGAAACTTCCAATTATTACTCGCTTAAAACTAGAAAGAAACAAAAATGCCTTCTATCTTCATCTATCATGTATAAATATTTTCTTCACCTTCTCAGTTCTCATCATACCCGAGCCGAATAATTCGTTTACCACATCTAATCAAGTCCACCAAAAAGGTAGAAACCATAAACTATCGGAATTACTTTTTCACATACGAGTTTTACTCTTTCACATACATTTTTTCATAATATTTCCAAACACTGCCCTCCCCCAACTAAAACCCTTGATTTATCTTTTATCTCTCCGAAAACCTAATTGAATTTCACTCAAATTCTTCAATTATGAATCTTATTTCTCACATCGAACAAGTAATTAATTTAATTTATCAAAAAATTACATCAATTTGCTTTGTATTACACAAAATTGCATCATGCAACCAGATTGTTGTGTGCGGAATAATAAAATCAAAAACGAATTTGTGAAATTTGTAGCGTTGTATTTCCTGGACAATGTGAAAAGATTACATTGTTAAATGTTAACAATACATGGCCATAATTCCATTTCAGTTTGATATTTCTTCGACAATATGAAAAATGACATTGCTGATGATACATGTCCATATTCCTTGTTAATTTGATACTAAAATCAAATTGCCAGGCTTGATTGTCGTATCATTTTTTTTTTTTTTCAAATTATGAATTCTAACATACAAGGGAGAACAAGGAAGATGGTGGTGTGTGGACATTTCATCGGGATTGAATGAGTTGCGTGAAGGGTGCTTCATTGGTGGTTAGCGGCTGTGGTCACTGGTTGGGGAAAGCAATTGGTGTCTCCGGCCGATCTCTGGTGAGTGGGTTGTCGGTGGCTAGGTAGAGGGACGGAGTTGGTGGCAATGGTGGGGAAGGGGGTGGTTTTTTTTTTTAATTATATTAATATGCCTTGTGAAATTATGAGTTGGAAATGAAAAGGGTAAAAAGGAAATTTGCGTATGTGAAAGAGTAAAACTCGTATATGAAAAAGCACGACCATAAACTATTTATTATCAAATCTACCAAATGAGAAGTTGAGCTTGTTATTTCATAACTCTAAAAAGTCAAGTCTAGTGGGTGAGTATCAAAATGGTTTTATTCCGGGTAGGTCCATTATTGATAACATCTTAATCTCTCATGAAGTCTTTCATCATATATCAAAAACTTCTTCGAGTAGGAAGGGATCTAAAGCATTCAAAGTAGATATGAGCAAGGCGTATGACAGATTAAGGTGGAACTTCATCAAAGCTACACTAATAAGTATGGGATTTTCGGCAAATTTTGTTACTTTAATTATGAGTTGTATTCAATGGTTACATATGAAGTTATTATTAATGGAGCGTCTGGAGATAATTTTAAAGCCCGTGCTGGAATTCGTCAGGGTGATCCGTTATCTCCTTATATTTTCGCCTTATGCACGGAAGTTCTTTCTCAATTATTGCTCGATGCTCATGATAGAAAGTTAATCAAAGGAATCAAAATTTGTCGAAGTGCTATGTATTTATCCCATCTTTTGTTCGCCGACGATTCCATTTTCTTCCTGGAAGCTAATGTTAAGTATTGTCTGGAATTGCACAACATTTTGGACATCTACTGCAAAAGCTCTGGCCAAGTTATTAATGACTGTAAGTCTGCAGTTTTCTTTAGCCCAAATTGCACCCTTCGATTCATCCAAGACTGTATCACTGCTCTTAAAGTCTTACCTACGAATGATAAGGGTCTTTATTTAGGACTTCCTACTGATTTCGGATCATCTAAAAAACAGGTTTTTAATTTTATCATTGAAAAGGTCCGCAAGCGAATTCTAAGTTGGAATAATTCCTTTTTGACTGCTTGCTGGCCGACTTACTCTTACTTGTTATGTTCTCTCCTCACTATCTATTTACTCTCTATCGGCTTTTCGGATGTCGGTAAGTGTGAGTTCAAGAATTGATTCTTTGATCTTACAGTTTTGGTGGGGAGGGTGCCGTGCAGGGAAAAGTATCCATTGGTGCAGTAAGCTCTTTGTCAACTGTCCCAAATTTTTGGGAGGATTGGAAATTCGAAATGTTAAATGTTTGAATCAAAGCTTGTTGGCGAAAATTGGGTGGAAAATTATCAAAGATCCATTGTGTTTATTGAGCCGAGTGGTAGGTAATAAATATTCAATTTCAAAGGAGAATATTTTAACGCTGAATTTTCGTAAACATGGAACAATATCATGGGATGGGCGCAGTATATAATGGGGGAGCTGAACTACTCAAGGACAATGTGGCTTGGGGAGTTGGCTTTCCATCTGGTCTCGATATATGGAGGGATAATTGGATTCATGGGTCTTCGCTTGCCCAACTAACCAATACACCGTCTACGGAGGTGGACTCTAAACCTAAAATTCATGTTTCGTTGCTTCAAAATGATAATGGGGAATAGAATTATGATAAGGTCAAAGATATCTGTGGCACTGATGCCATTCCGTTCATTCTTTCAATTGCACCTCCATGTTTAGGCGACACGGATAACCTCTTTTGGAAGTTTTATGTGAATGGGAAATTTTCAATTCAAAGTGGCTATGCAATTGCTTTCTCTTCTCTTTGGGATAAAAGGGCTACTACTTTGGATAAATCTCGAATGCCCGCTTTCTCTATAGACTTTTGCAGAACGGAATTATGGACGCTACCTATTCATAATAAATGGAAGATTTTCCTATGGAAAATTTTATCAAATTCCTTACCTTGTGGGTTTGAAGCTTCGATACGTGATTTACAATGAGACTATATTGCCCTAATTGTAAGTCACAAACTCCACAAATCGAAACTCTATGCCATCTTTTTCGTGATTGTCCTTCTGCTTCTCGTTTTTGGTTTGCATCTTCTCTAGGAATTCGATGCCATAATGGGGCTACTATTAATATACAACATTGGATTATTAATTGGATCAAATTTCTTATGAAAAATAAAGAAAATTTCATCCATCTCGTTTTTTCTCAGCATTTTTTGGCAATTATGGTGTTTAAGAAATCGAGTTTTGTTTTAAGAAGGCTGTGTTGGCTATTATAGGGCACTACATTTTTTGAATAAAGATGCAAATAATAATGTTTTGGTTCAAAGTCAGAAGCAGTGGAAAGAGAAGCTTATGGATATTTAGTGCTCTAACGATTTACATGGTGCTTCAATCATCATTAATCATTTTCTTCTGATCCTTGTGGGCTCAAAGCTATGCTCGGATCATATTCATATTAAGTGTGATGCCTCGTGGAAATCTAATTATAAAGCAACTGCGGGTTGGCTATTCCAAGATAGTTCGGGATTAAACTTTCATTTTGGTCGCACTTCATTTTGGGCAAAATCTGCTTTCCAAGCTGAAGCTAGGGCTCTTAAATTCGCTATTTCAGATGCTATTGGTCAAGGTTATCTGCATTTGTACGCAACTTTTGACTGCCTGAATCTAGTTCTCCAAGTTAATGATTGTACAGATGTCAATCAGGATTCCCGCTCGATCGTCCTTCTTATTTCATCTTTAGCCCTTTCTTGCCATTGTTTTTCTCTTAGCCATTGTCCTAGAAATCTTAATAAGATAGCTCATGTTACAGCTGCGTCTATAGCCTACGTAGTTATCTTTTCATTCTGACAAAAAAAAAAAGAAGTTAAGTAGGTAACAATGTTTTTCGTACCTTCTCATCTTATAAGAGAATAATTCATATATTCATCTAGAATTAACTTAAACTTTACCAAAAATGTAGCATTAAACAAGATTAAGTGTCCTTTTATAGCACAAGTAGCCTTTACATTGATTTGTAAAGATTTAATCCATGATGAAGATTGATGAGCAAGGCAAAGCAAGTTAATTGTCCAATACTCCAATTCACCAATTGTGTTCCAATGACTTTCAACTTCCTATCAAAGTCCAAGTCCAAGAACAAGTCATTTTCTTTTCTACCCTTTTTCTCTAAAAAAACCTTCACATTCTCTCTCTCTCCCCTCTTTCTTTGGAACCTCCTCACCTGCTTCACTAATGGCGGACATCATCACTTTTTCTCTCTCCTCTTCATCCCCTTTCACGACTTCCGACGCTTCTTCACTCTCTTGCTGACGCAGTGACGAACTGACGCTTTCACTCTTTCATTTTTCCGACGATTTTGTGTTTTCAAGCTTAGAAAATGGAGTTTATTGAAGGTGTAGGAGAAAGTTCTTCGCCTCCTCGTAGCTATGGCGGTGTTGGCGGTATACTGTATGATATTAGGAATGATGTGTATAATCGGCTTATTGAAATTGGAAATGATGAAGCTGTTACTAATCCTGATTTTCGTGATGTTCTGGACTCTCACTTTAATCGCTTGCCTTCTAGGTATAATCTCTTCTTAATTAGTTTTTTTTTCTATTGTCGTTTGATTATGTTGCGGAGAAATGATTTTTGCGCAAGTATTTGTCGATAATTTAGCTTTAGTTTAGTTTGATTAAGTTCGTAAATTGTGGAATATTCATTTATGCGGATTGATGTATCGGCATTTGATTATGTTGCGGAGAAAAGGAATTTGATTATGTTGCGGAGAAAAGGAATTTGCGCGAGTTTATGTGTATAATTTAGTTTAGTTTAGTTCGATTGAGGTCGGAATCTTGTGGAGTTTTTTGGTTAGTTCGATTATGTGGATTTATGTATCGTCATTTGATTATGCTGCGTTGAAGAGGAATTATACGCAAGTGTTTGTTTATGATTAAATTAGTTTAGGTTAGTTTAGTTCGATTATGTGGATTTATGCATCGTCATTTGAATATGTTGCAGCGAAGAGGAATTTTACGCAAGTATTTGTTTATGATTAAATTAGTTTAGGTTGGATTAGTTCTATTGAGTTCATAACTTGTCTAATATTTAGCTATGTGGATTTATGTATCGTGATGATCTTGCAGCGAAAAGGAATTGTGCGTGAGTATTTGTGTGTAATTAAATTAGTTTAGATTAGTTTTATTTGATTGAGATTGTAAATTTTAAAATATAGGTATGTGGATTTAGGGATCATTGAAATTGAAATTAGTTATGTTGCGGAGTAAAGAAATTTTGCGCAAGTTTTTGTCAATGATTTAGTTTAGTTCAGTTTAGTTTGATTGAGTTCTTCACTTGTGAAATATTCAGCTATAGGATTTATGTATTCTCATTTGATTATGTTGCTGAGAAAAGGAATATTCTGCAAGTCTTTGTTTATATTTTAGTTTAGTTTAGTTCGATTGTGTTTGTAATTTATGGAATATTGGTCTGTGGATTTATATATCATTGAAAATTAATTATGTTTCGGAGAAAAGAAATTTTGCGGAATATTTATCTATAATGTTGTTTAGTTCATTTGAGTTTGAAGTGTTGAGGTGTGGATTTATGTATCATTGTAATTTGTAAAGATTATGATATATTGTGTTTCATTAGTAAAGGAAGAGATGACGGTCTATCAAATAAAGTTAGTTTGGTTGATACAAACATTTGTAACGTTGAACTCAAAAGTTTGTGAAGCCTGAAGGAGAGGTAAATTTTTAGTGTGATTTCATGAAGTTAGATACACCTTGAATTCAAGTTCATTGGAACGTCCTTAGTCATCTCGAGGTTGTGTGAGTTGATACATGGTTGTTTTATTATTAGTGGAAACTAATTCTGTTAAGAGTTGGGAGAAAGAAAGGTACGAGTGAGAGGGGGGATGTATGTTTATGAGTTCGTTGTAGGACGATTTCACGCCGACCTTTTCTAGTTTTGTGTACTGTTTATTTTTTAACAAATAGATTTGCTCGGCTTGACTGTTTTCGGATTCAATAGGGGAAAGAAATTTGAAGTTTTACGTTTTCTGTGTGATCAACTCTTGTCTGTAGTTTGATCTTTAGGTGTTTGGTTATGTTGACTAGGATTATAGATGGAAGGAGAATGAGTTCTTCAGATAATTGCAGCAGAATTAACAAAAAAGAGTAATTATAAATTATGCCATTATTTTTGTTCTTTCTTGAGTTGTGTGGAATATAGGTAGATACAGCGAGCATCTATTCATATTGTCTCATGTAGTTTCTTGGTATGAGATAGGTAGTGGATTAAACCCTTGTTGATTAGAATGTGAAAAGAAATTCAAAAGTTGTACAAGGAAGCATCAGCGCTGTAGCTGTGGCTGTTTTTCGAATGTTTTGTTGTTGTTGGCCTTGTTGCTGTATAGTTGCTGATCTTTTGAAAATATTTAAGGAGGATTGAAATAAAGATTTGTGCTAACATGTAATTGATTCTTTCTGCAGCTATGGATTGGATGTTAATATTGATAGAGCAGAAGACGTTTTATTACATCGAAAGCTTCTTGCGTTGGCGAAGGGTTCAGAAAAGCAACCGGTTTTCCATGTTCGTTTTTTGGAGGTAATATATCTAAAATCCAATTGTCTTCACTCTTACATAGAAGAGACATATTCCTCAAGGAACTACAATGAGGATTTTCTCCGTAAAGTTTGCAGTTTTTGTTTTTCACTCCCCTTAGGTAATTTGGGTTTTTCTTTGAGATTTTAGATTTTAGACCACCCCAATAATGACCTTTTGATGAATATGGAAAAAAAAAAACATTTGTTAAGAAAGGATGAGACATAAGAGTGCATTATAGAGGACAAATTATCCGTAAGGGCGTGTTTGGATTGAGGGATTTGGAGGGAAAAGAAAGGGAGGGAGAGTAAGGGATGTAAAATCTATTGTTTGGATAGCAAATAAGGGTGGAGGGAAATGGAGGGGGAGAGATTTGAAGGGATCCATTTTTCCCCCTCCTCCAAACCTAATCAAAATCTCTCCACAATAGGCAAGATTTGGTGGGAAATTGTATCCAAACAACCACTCCCCATTCCCCCTTTGAGACTGCTTTAATGATGTGATGTTAATATTATAATCCTTCACCTAATCGACTAAACCTAGCTTTTAGCAACTCTTAAATAATTTAACCCTTCACCCTATGCGGCATAAGAAAATCGTACGAGGGCTTGTGACGTTACATAATAATGACCATTTCATACAAAATAACGTTATTTTCATTTTATTATGCAAGGTGAAAACGCCAATATTTCAGTGCCCACAAGCCACTAGTGATATTTTCAAAATATTCCAGCATACTTTACTATATTTCCACGAGTTAATGTGTCCTAACTCCTAACCATTAGTTTCACAGAAAACACAAGGACTTTTTTAACAAAAAAAGAGGCCATGGAAGAAAACGTAAACTACAAACATGGAATATTAACTCAAATTTCAGATTTAAAATAACTAGGTGAACCAAAGCATCTGTATTATATTACAGCCACATTGGCTGCAATATTGCATCTGCGACTCGATAACGCCCTTTCATGACCGTTACGGAGATTGGTAGCCCATTCTTGTACCATTGGCTACCTTAGCATCCTGGTGGATAAAATATTTCAGCATCTTCTTCCTATGGGCGGATAAATTTTGCCCTGTCGAAGTTTTCATTACCATCTCAGTTACAGTCTTACGTGTAATCTTTCACAATATTACCTTACTATGGACGAAGTCAAGGGGTTCGCTGTAAAATACTAGGATTCTTAATATCAAGGTAGGGACGTAGGGTCTAAATCTTGTGGTAAAAATGAGGTTTAATGTCTAGTTTGTTGCCATATTATATGCTCTGATTGGCATGTCCTGATCTCCTATTTGAACCTAATCCTTATTGGCTTTGGCTTATAAGTTAACTACATGTTGAAGCGGTGTGATGAAATTACCCTTTTTTCATTGTCTGCTGGTGTTTTTTTTTAATGGTTTTGGCAATCCTTCCTTTTGATTATTTCTTCTGTTATATTTCCATCATAGAACTTTTGGAATAAAAGTGAGAGTGATGAAGACCATGGCGGTGAAAGTGTGTCGTCTGTTTTAAGACCTCTCTCAGATGTGAACCGTGACACATGTGTGCATAACAGGTATTTAGACTCTTCCTTGATGTATATTTAAGGTTCTTAGACGTTTGTCACATTTCTATTGTCATGTTGATGACAACTTATGTATCAAATAATTTAATGTGTGCATCCAACGACCCCTACCTTGCCTTGGGCAGGTTCCTTTAAAGCACTGGACTAATGTGGTTATACTAGTATAGCCCCTCTCCTTGCAACATATGGCTTTCTATCTTTTGTTTTTAACTAGTTTCTACATCAATAGTTACTACATTTATTATTTTGATTTGGAATAGTGATGAAGTGCGGGAATTTGAGCCTTGTTCTAAACTTGAAGATCTCAATTTGGAAGTTAGAGAAAATTCGGGAAAGAGGTACCTAACCAATACCCTGAAAATCTGTTCCTTGGTCATTTTTGTGTATTTGTCCTAAACTCTTAACCCTCGGGGAGAAATTTTGGTGAGAGATCGTGGACCTAGTTTGAAAAGCCTGATCCATTAACTTGATGAAAATGAATGTTTTTGTATATTTGGAAGGACATGGTAGCTTGTTATCAGCTAGTTTTTCTTATCTTGCTAAAGGTGTTACAATCAGTGCAGGGATCAAGTATTTAGTATTCTATAAGAACTCATCCTTTATGACGAGTATTTGTTTTATTTTGACTGTCCAATGCCAGGGTTGGTAACAGCTAAAGCTTTCGGATAAGTTATGAAGGTGCATTGTGTAAACAACAATACAACAACGCTTTGAGATTTATTGAATTTTTTTTATTATTTTCAGAGTTGATATTGTCTTGTACATTATTGATTTGACATAATTTTTGTATTGTGGAACTAAATCAAAATTGGTTCCGTGCTTAACTTTTGTGAGTTGACTAAGGAGATAGAAGAGACTATTTATTTTCTGATTCTTTATTTTGTGGTCAATTGCTGAATTATACAAAATCTTTGATCCAGTAGAAATGCAATTTTCCACACCGGGGTTCCTTCGTTGTAAAAAGCGCAACTATGAAACTTTTGTTAGATAACTTTAATATTCTAGTGCTGCTAATTGGTTGATGAATTAAACGCTCGTATAACCTGGTAATGTGACGTAAAGTTTATACTCTGTAAGATTTGCATCCTCATTGATGCCGTAATGCCTCTTAAATATCCCGATGGTAGACTAATGATACTGTTTGAATTTAAGGAATCCCAGTACTAAAAATGAATAGTGGCCTTTTTTTGGTTTCTTATATTTTTCCCTCCCAAGTCTTGTCCGATTAAATAACTGCATAAATCGAATAGTTAGCAAGGTATGATTTGGTAAAAACCAGGTTGAAGAAAGGTTCATATGCATCTATGAAACTGCAAGGTTTCATTAATGTATGTTAAAAAGCTTTTGCTAGTCCAAATGCGAATCGAATGACGGGACTGATTTCCTTTACACTTTGTTTGGATGCAATCATAGAGGTAATAGAGCTTCGGGGGATGGAGTAAAGGAAAAAGGAGGGAGGTGAAAGGGAGGAGGAATGGGGTGATGTCGTTTTCCTTTTGAATATTCAGTATGTTGGGAGGATTTTAATTTGGATTGTAGGAGGGAGAATGGATCCCTTCATTTCCCTCCCCTCCAATTCCCCCCAACTCAATTTGCTGATCAGTCACCGAACAAGGGAAATCTTCTACCCTTTCCCTTCCCTCCCCTCCCTTCATCCAGACAAACGGTTAGTTCTATTGTAAAACGTATAATGGATCTGAGGAATGCAATTATTGGCTGACATGCATGTAGCCCCATTGGCCCAGTTTTCTCCTCACAGAAAATGGGTCTATAGGGCTAGTAAATTCTGTTTCTTTTAGTCGAGTTTTTTAGAATTTTTTTATTTTTCATTATAATCATTTTATTCTAATTTTGAAAAATTCTACCAAAATTAAAAACGAATCGAATCTACACATTTCAATAAAATGGAGGAGTACTGTCTAATCTTAGGATGTACAGTAGAATGGAATAACAACGCTTTTTCTGCTGCTGCCTGTTGTTACTTTGGATAGCTAGTTTCCTGCATGGCAGACCGCATTTTCACTTAATATATCTGTTCTGTAAATTATAATTCTGTGTGGTAGGCTCCGTAGTGATTCTGTAATCACTTTGTGTAAATTGGTTTTTTTTGGCCAACTGTAACGGACTTTTTCTGTAGGCAGGAACATGTTCTTTTTCATGAAGTGATATTCTCAACTCGAGATAAACCCAAGCTTCTTAGTCAGGTATGTTCAGATGAGAGTTCTGCGCCTATATTCATCCTTTTCATCTGAAGCATGTGATATATATTAATATCAGTGATATAATTTCCATTAAAAATTCATGAACAAACTTGTCTAATCTCAAATAATGTGGCCATTTGTTCTGTTATGCAACTGTTCCTTCCTCCATTGTGATATTGCTCTTACGTGGTTCATGTTTACCAGAAAAGCTGCGAACATTTACTAATGATCATTAAACAGAAAGATATAGGAGGGAGTCTAGAAGCATTGTCATGGAAATAGTTTTATGTTAAATAAGCACCCTGCAAATACTCTGTGCAGTGTGAAGATCTTTTCACCATCCAACAAATTTTACTAGATCCTGTACTCTGGCTTTTACTGGACACTTTAAAAAGACTATTAACAACTTTGTGATGTGTGATCTTTTCCAGCTTTCCGCGTTGCTTTCTGACTTGGGGCTTAACATTCGTGAAGCTCATGTATTCTCAACAACTGATGGTTACTCGTTGGATGTATTTGTTGTGGATGGGTGGTCTGTTGAGGTACTATTTCTCTACTGCTTGAGTGGGCTTGGTGATATGAATTTTCTGGTTTTTGTTTTTTATCTCAATTTTTTATCTATAGGTCTCATTGTTAGATTTTTGCTCATGTCTGAAACCTGACTTGAATATTGGATACTTGAATATTTTCTCAGCTTCTTTTGGGGTGGATGTGGGAGGTTTTTTTCTTCGTGATTGGAGAGAGTCTTGTATCGCATGAAATTTATCAGTAGAAATGTGTCCTGCATCATCACTTTCTTCTGATAATATTTTTTAACTTTATTAAACAATATCCATCAAAGGACATGGAAGGGGTAACACCCATGTACTAAAAGACACCAATGGGGTGACACATTTACAGAAGAAGTGTTGGTTGCTGAAGCTCTCATGAGTAATGTCATTTACATATAGAAGAAAAGTCAAGTGCGTTATCTAATAGTCACGCACTCACGAGTATAACATCGAAAGAAAATCTAAATTGAGCCTCCTTTAATAGCAACCTCAGAGCATATGAGAGGTTTACACATTTAGTTGACGGATTCTATATTATACACGAAAGTTTATTCAGTAACATACATCAGATGGAAGCTCGATAAGCTGTAGGACGTCTAGGACTGAGGGAATGTTGGTTGTAGCCTTGCAGGCAAGAAAGGATCAAAGGAAGAGCTACTTGACATGCAGATTATTTAAGGGAGTGGTGCTGCAGGGGAGTATCTGCTTTGGGAGGGGTTAAAGAAAAAAAGGGGGAAATGATTGGATCTGGTACCATGGATTTAAAATTTGTGTTATTAGTTGCGAAGAATCGATATTAGAATATCGCCTATATAGCGTGACAGAGTGGCAGCCAATGTGGCTGCAATTTTAAATGTGTTTACCATGCTTGTAACATATCTTCTCTTATTACCTCACAAATACAGCCAGTCAGCCAGCATTTGCTAATACTCAATACTCTGCTTTTATCATAACAAAAAATTCATGTTTCCCAAAACTTTTCCCTACAAACGATAGTTCTTATCTAATCAAACTGTGGTAATTAAGTAACGCCTTTTTTTTTTAACATTGGTTGTGAGGCGAAAATACTGGCTTCTTAATCTATGCTTGATATAACTTGAAATAGTGCGAGGGCGACTTGAAATTATGTTACATAACTTAATGTCTATTGTCTGATGCGCTAAAATAATCTCAAGAAACAGTAAAAAGGAAAAATGATCTCAAGAAACCGTTGAAAGGGAAAATACTCTCAAAAAACAGTCAAAAGATTCATTTTACCCACTGTATAATTCTCTCCTCTTCTTGTTTCTCTTGAATCTTCACTTCTAATCTTTTCGTGGATAAATTTTTTCTTATCCCCCTTCTATAATGGAGTAATGTGCTTTGGTTGTTGACTTTGCGCTGTTTGACTTTTGTGATTGTCGGAAGTGCATGCATCAAATTTTGCAGCATTTGTGTACCATTTAGCCTTATAATGAAGTTCAAAAATGCTGCTTCTTCAATAAGGATGATGGGTAATTATTACGAGGCGAGTTGGGGGTATATTCCCTGCTTTTTGTTTGTTGTTATCCTGAACTGCTGGAGACATATTTTATGCTTCATGGGCTTGTCTTGTAATTGTATGTTGCATTAATACGTTTATGCAGCAGGATCTTCATTTCAGTCAAATTGTTGTTGACTTTGCGATGTTATACTCAGGATGCTGATAGCTTGCACAAAGCTATGGAAGAAGCAATAATCAGAAGTGAGGTAAACGTTTTACATTCGCAAGAAACCCTTAATTTATGTTTCGTCGTTGATTACTGTCATGTTCTTTTTTGGCCATTTTTTTTAGTTTCGCCTTTGATTATGTCGCCAAAGGGAACTTCAGTTATGATAAACTTGTATGAATACATAGGGCTCGTGGTCTGGCTCAGTGCATTCTCAGTTCCCAGTGGATAATGCAATTGCTTCTCAAGCTGAGCCGGGAAAATGGGAGATTGATAGAAAACTGTTAAAGATAGGAGAAAAGATTGCATCTGGATCTTGTGGTGATCTGTGAGTTGAATTGCTTCTCATTTTTGCAATTTGCTTTTTTCTTTGTCTTCTTTTTTGTTTGCAACCTTATGTTTCTTTTTATTTCTCTTTTTGGTCTTTGACAAAGGTATCGTGGACTTTACCTTGGTCAAGATGTGGCTATCAAGTTTCTCAAATCTGAGCATTTAAGTGAAGGGTCAGAGGATGAGTTTGTTCAAGAGGTTGAAATATTAAGGTGAGGTATTGATGTTCTTTCAGTGATTATCATTGCTCTGTGATTATCATTGCTCTCTAATGTTGAGGCATCCACATCATGCTTTAAAGTGTCAATAGACGAGAATTGTAGACATAATGTTGCAGCAACTAGTGGACTGTGGAGTGTGGACCCTTGAAAGCTCCATCTTTTTATGCCACCAATCTAAGAAGAAGGCAGCTGTTAACATTTTAGCTGAAATCAGAGAGGTCCACCGACTTAATGTTGCTAAAAGGAAATATAAAAAGCTGAGAACATGGAAGAAGGCTGACAAGTGACAACTCAGTCCATCGGTCATCACTGTAGCTGTATGCAAACTCCCTGCTATGTAAAACAAGAGAAAATTTCTGACAAAAGACAATATACACTACTAGCCAGTGTCAATTAACACTAAGAAGCTTATTCTAGATGACCTACATAAGAATTCCGTTGAAATTGCATTGAAGGGCAGTTCGTTTCCAGTAAACAAGCATAACCTCTGTAGTGAACATTTTGCTTTATTCCATTATAATTTAAAACTAACGTCTCTGAAATTCAAAGCTAAAATTGAAAAGATGACCTCTCCAATAGGGCTGGATTTTCAAGTATAATTTAGCGTAATGTAGATTCTCTGCTTGTATTTCTTATTCTTGGTTTTTTCATAACAATCAAATTACCTTGATATGTCATAATCTCTTGCCTGTGCCCGGGTGGGGCAGGACCGATTGGTACTTCAAATTGAAAAAGTCAAGTTTCTAAATACATAAAGCAAAACATTCAAAGGAGCTTTAGAAGCAAGAGTAATTGTGTGTTGATAATATTCTTTTGTCGTCAACGTGCTTGATATTTTATTAATTCTTAAAAGTGTGAGGATGTAGTGTAATGTGTTGAATGAAGAGCCCCTTCTATTTTTTCTGCGGTTTCACCACAGGTTTTGTGTGCAGACAAGTACAACATGAAAACGTTGTCCGCTTTATTGGTGCATGTACGAAGTCTCCTAATTTGTGCATTGTGACAGGTATCCTATTCTGTACGTTTTCTTAAATTTTGACAAGCATTTGTAGGAAATTTATTTGTTTAAATTTAATTCATTGCATTCTGCTAGAAATATTGTTGTGCTAGCATTGTGAACTACGCATGTTTGTTTGTACTTAAATAGAACTGCACTATATGCATTCCTTGTTGAGCTTTTGTGCTAAAATTTTATAGCGCCAATGATAGGTGCGCTGTTTAGCAATAGTTGCGTACACTTCTTATATTGAGCTGGTCAATGCAGTTCTTCATGCAATGTTCATTATGGCTCATACGATAACAAATGGGTTGGATTAACACGGGGGGAGGTTATGAACTATGCATCCACGCGTGATTGTTTGTACTTAATAGTTGTTGAATGTGTTGGTTTTTAGTTTAAAACATCGTTGTACATTCAATACATTCTTACTTTATAAACATTATTATGGTGATTTGCCAATGAATGAAGTCTGCTGCGTACTTGCACTAGATCCTATCCTTTGTACGCCTTCACTAAGAATTCTTAAACACGGGTTGTAGCAGATTATATTGGCTACAATATCATTTTCTTTATCGAGATGCAATAAGACAATCGTTTTGATATACTCCGTGTATGTGTTTTGTCGTGGTTTTTTCATAGATATTCCCTCTCGATTCTTTTTTAGAATATAGAATATCTAGAACAGTGATATCAATTTGAATTTTGATTCAGTATCTAGCATTTGGCTTAAATTTCATTCCCAAAATTTCTCATCGAGAATAACGGAACCAGAAATCTGGTGTGGGGCAGTGGGAAAGAAAAATCAGCAATGCCACTCGTTTGTTTTTGGAATTTTTTCTTCTTCTTCTTTGATAGTTAGATTTTTTTTCTTTTGCTCATGTGGAGTTGCAAACATCTATGGTGCCCGTTTGTACTGTTCTTGACTGCATGATTATGATGATTTCCTTGCGCAGAGTACATGCCTGGAGGAAGTCTCTATAACTATCTTCACAGAAATAGAAAGAACTTGCAGTTTTCTGAGCTGTTGAAATTTGCGATTGATGTTTCCAAGGGGATGGAATACTTGCATCACAGTAATATAATCCATAGGGACCTCAAAACAGCAAACCTGCTCATGGATACTCTTCAAGTAAGTGCTTTATATCTTACAGATTCTTACTTGTGCTCTGTGGTCACTTCACATCTTTTTTTCTGTCACTCCATGCTTCATGTTTGATATTTTGCCTGACGTTATTTGTTGCACTGCAATTATCCTGATCAAAAGTTTTTGGTTGGTCTGTTGCACCGGAATGAAGGATTGAGTCTGTGGATTTACATTTTGGTGGCGTTTTATCTACTTCTAGATTTGTTAATTATAAACTGTCTACTGTCTATCCTAGTACACTGTAGTTTATGCCTATGGAATTTAATTTTGTATTACTCTTAAAAGAGTAAATCTCTATGAGTAGCTTCCACAGTTAGATAGGTTGGCCTTGATTTTGCAATCTTTAAAACAAAACCTTATCTTAGTTAAAACTCTGATAATGGGAATAACTGTAGCAACTTCTACAGCTCTTTGTTATTCATTGCGCTCGAGAAAGTGCATTCAATGCTCTTCTTTGATATTGTTGCAGTTATCTTTTTGACGTTACGACGAGTAGCCGAAGTGTGATAGAACTAGAAGTTCTAACTTAGTTCAGCTATGAGTTTCATGGGGAAGAAAAAGATGGGAGGTGTGAGTGATGAGGCTTAGACTAAGCTTGAGTTGGGATGTGAGAATGGGAAAAATTGCTCTATGATCCATCTAAGTTAATTGTCAATTTAACTTGATGCTGAGATGTTAAATGCTGTGCTCTTTTGCTCTATGAGTAGCCTCTCCCTTCCTTACTTTACACTACAAAATATTTCTTCTTGTAAAGTCATGACCTTTGGTTCAACCTGAAATTCTGAGTAGTGGTTTTGCATGATGCTGTGGCTTCAGTCCTCCTTATGTTTTGAAGTTCTGAAAGCTGTTTTTTCTTTGTATCGTGAAGGTTGTAAAGGTGGCAGACTTTGGTGTTGCTCGTTTTCTGCACCAAGAGGGAGTGATGACAGCAGAAACTGGAACGTACAGATGGATGGCACCTGAGGTTTGATCCTGCTTATTTTAAAAAATATTTTAAAGGCCAACATTTTATGATGTGTATGAGTTGTACATTACAATACTTTTTTCTTTGTAAAATTTCTTGGGGTGGGGTTTTCATTTAGGTTTCGTATTGTCTTTTGTATGATGTTCGTATTTTTGTAATGATAAAATTATGATTTGAAAACTTTAAATTCTTTATTAAGGTCATTTATATAAATTTTCCGTGGTTAGTGTTCTGCACATGCGAAGGTTAAAGAAGAAGCGAACACACCAACATTAGCCCAATGCCTTAAAAGGGTCCCACAAAAGCGGGATAAAGCGTATGGAGCCTGAGTCCTGTTGTCATATAGAGAGGTTGTTTCTGGATGACCCGAAATGAAAGTTGTGTGAAGAATTGCGTTGAATGATTGTACTTCGCAATAAAAAGAAGTGCAGCCAAAAGTCATATGCTTTATTGCATCATAATCCAAAACCAAAGCATAGTCTTCACTGGAATTCTGTCAAAATATATTTTTTTTTTTTTTGGTTATGGTGTCACTTCAATAATACCATGAACTCTGAATAAATGGGTCTATGTTCAGGATTTAAACTTAATCATTAACATTTATCTTTTTTTTCCCTCAAGTTTGTGAATTAAAATTCCTCATCATGTGCAAAGGGATTGGTACTGAACTGCCGAATGTGATATTTCTATGTTTCAAGGTCATAAATCATCAGCCATATGACCAGAAAGCTGATGTTTTTAGTTTTGCCATTGTACTGTGGGAGCTTGCAACAGCCAAGGTATTATTTATAATTTTCAGCGTTCCCTTCCAAACATTTTAATAATGTGAATATGCAGCTGTGCTGAAACAGTCCTGGAATTTGATCTTTAGGTTCCATACGAGAACATGACTCCGCTGCAAGCTGCATTGGGTGTGAGACAGGTACTAAACATTTTGTCTGAGGCATGCAACTATGCAAGGTTTTGGTTAATGTACTAATCAATCTATTACAACTGTTAAATCTTTTATTACCTTCATGTGTGCTTCTCAAATTTCTTAGTAGAGGCTTATGGCAAACCCTCGTTCTTGAGATCCCGGATTTCTTCAAGGCGATCAAAATTGCTAAAAATTAGCTCCCTTTTGTTCTGTTTTTTCTACTTGATAAAAATTCCTGGTTTCTTCAAGCGATAAAATTAGCAATATCTTTTCTAAGCTATACCCTCCTCCAATATTTATTGTTCCAATTTAACCTTCAAGATCAACCATTGTGGGATACTAAGTATGCAACAAGGCGCTCCTGTTCAAGTATTAGAGCCAGCTAACTGTGAAAAAAACTTAATGTTTTCTGCTTAGAATGGAGTTTGTATGTGTCCTACATATGAAGGAGTGACCATAGGAACTCGAGGTAATATGAGGAGTAGGGGTAACATAGGGTAAAATGAGTGATATTTGTCAAACTCCGCTAGGCTTAGCTTTATGCAAATTAGGGTAATTGGGGGCACGATTGCGCGTTCTGCTAGGTCAGAAATGCACGCCAGCAATATCACTTTTTATCTTATTGGTGCAAACGCAGTTTGTATTTATACATCACACTTATTTTAACATCTTTCTTTGTTTACTCTTTCACAGGGATTACGTCCAGAGCTTCCTGAAAACACCCACCCGAAACTGTTGAACTTGATGCAAAGGTGTTGGGACACGGCTCCTGTTAATCGCCCATCCTTCTCTGTTATACGAGTAGAGCTGGAAGAGCTTCAACTAAGTGTTCAGGTATGCTGCACTATATTTGGCTCCCCTGCTTTTCAGTTACTCTATATCAAATTTGCTCGTTTATGAATTATTATGTGCAGGAGTCTTCCTCTAATACAAAGTAACTGAACTGAAGATCATGCATAGTGGAGACTCGAGACAACATATATAGTTTGAATTGTAGAAACGGCTAATTTGATACACAATATATAGAGGTTGGTTTTTCATTGTTTCGGATTTCGGACTGGGTTTAAAAGACGAGAGTGGGAGAATTAGTTTAGCTATATGCAGTTATGCACTGGTATAGAAAGATCTATGTCGAGGAGGATAGAGAATTGATGTGTTATGCTGGCCCCTGCAGAGGACTTGACATGTTGAGCTCGTTTGTAAAAAGTTACATTTTGACATTTTGAGTTCCACGAACAGTTGAAACTTGAAAAGAATTTCCCGTCGCTTTATGGTTCAGCTGCACTTGGCAATTGGCATATGGTATTTCTCTCTGACAACTCTAGGTTATGTGTATGAAAATGAACCGCTGTGACCTTCATTTTTATGGAGCATGTTCTTTTTCATAATGAAACTGTAGATTTTCTATAGCAGGGCTCTTAATCTATAGCGCTGTCTCCGTTCCAAAGTAGTCTATAATTCTCTTTTCAAAGAAACAACTGCATGCTTTGTTTGGCGAATGCAGATCTAATGAAAACCCTCGACTTTGAGAGAACTATGGAAGCCTTTTACTCACCCTTTCAATGAAAAAAGCAACTGAATCAGGGGTTAAAGATCATAACCCAGACATCTTGACTATGGTCGGGGTCTCTAGGCTACAGACGGAGCTAAGCTTTGATGTCAAGTGTAAAAATATATGACGAAATGTTGCTGAGGAGAGTATTTCCACCATTGCCCTACTCCCTCTCTTGTCTCGGTATACTTTGATTTCCGTGACCCTGCCCCTCCACTTCTCTTTTGTAAAACCACCCACCCTTGGGCTCTTAGATTTATGAGTTGATAATTTATAAACTACTATTAGTTGATCATAAATTACAAGGTTGGTGACAACAATGGTGGTGTTACACATCAAAAAAAACTCTTGGCATGAATGAAGGACGATTGCTGAGTAATTGCTACTCATTTTGACTAAATTGCTACTCATAACGAACAGTCGAACACCAATTAACGATATTTGTCACACTAATTATTGATATTAATTGCTATGATGATGGCCAGCCACAATCTTCTGTCTAAGTTGCGTAATTTCTTGCTGAGTAACCTCGTTGGCGTCCCACCCTCGCCAATAGCAAACACCAATAAACCCACCATACTACACCTTAATTAATTTAGACCATAAATCATAATTAAAACAAAAAAACAAACTAAATTATAAGAAATGGTTAAATTAATAAGTAATATAGGATTAACGAATTAATTACTTGTTTGACACTTGAATAATCGTTCATACTTGAAGAGTTTTGATATGAATGAAGATGATTAAGGTTTCAATATTAGGGAGAAGGGAGAGAAAATTACGTTTTAATGTTTTTTTACTGAAGGGCAAACAAATGGAAAATTTAGTGTAAAAAGTACTGTAATGAATAAAAAACGTACTGTGAAAATAAATTACGTTCTTGGATTTATTATTTTGTTGTACCAGTAAAATTTTTGTTGTACCAAAAATAACTCCTGCTTTGTTTTGAGATTGGCCATACTTAAACCTCCTTATAAGACTACATGTATTCTCATCTTTATAAACCAGAAATATGTTTTAGACGATGATGGTGAAGTTGGACGAGTGGTAGAATTATGTTGTGTAAAAACGAATTACTATTGCGTTTTCATATACATGGTTAAAATTGGTTTAATGCAGGCACTTAATCTTAACATTATGTATAGTTATTTACGCTGGTTTTTTGAAATTATATATTTTACCCCGCTAATTCCAATTGAGTATAATATTCGAACTAAAATGTTTTTCAACACAACCCTCATGTCCAATAGAAAATTAATTAGTCTAATTTTCGACCAGTGGTTTATAACAAAATCGTGCAAACCAACCCCTGTTTCCACCCCCAACAGTGATATTCAAGCATTCTTAGTTGAGCCTGTCAATCACCACATCAACCCTCCTCGACATTTACCATCCCGGCTCCTCCCTTGCTCTCTCCTCACACATCAACCTAATTCCTATATACAGCGTATTAGGTTTTTGGTTGGGGATAAAACCAAACTGGGTACAAATTCGAGGTCTATTCAGAGTTGGGTGGAGGTGGGAGTTGTGCCTGTCAATCTATTTAGACCGCTTTCTGAATGGAGACAATCAAGTAAATCAAACAGCTGGACTACCGGCAGAGTTGATTCAATTACTGAAAACTACCTTCAGTTATCTAAAATTCAAAAATAACAATAAAAATTCTTGAAGTTACAATGATGCCGCAGACAACCAAAGGCATGTAAGATGACAACTGACTGCTTTGACTCGAGATCCTAATCCTACATCCTTCATAACTCATAAGCATAAGCACAACAGACATATCAAGTGTGGCGCAAAAGCGACCTCAAATGAAGGCCATTGGTGATTGGCTAACAATAAAAGGTTGCTGAACCACTTGATTTTCATTTGAAGACCTAACGGCGGCCATGTAACCCAGAACCAGAACGAGGGCCAGGGTTCCGAGAGAACTGGATGCGAAGATGAGCAGAGTCTCGATCATCTTCATCCACTTTGTACCCTGAAAGCAAATACAAACACCATTACTTGTGTTAAAGAGACCTTGCTCCATAAGGCATGGTGGTAGGTGGTTGCCAATGTATTTGCTCGAATTACTCTACCCAGTTAGAGAATGAAACGTGACTAAGCATCACCACAACAACAAAAGCCTTAAATGCCATATTATTTTGGGTCCGCAAATTTAGATCATTTAGGGCTCGCTTGGAATGAACCTTAAATGAACTAACATTATAATAGTAAAATATAATAACCAAACTCCATCATGTACCCAGATTCTTTCCTCGAGTGTTTTTTTTTCCCAAAAAGAAAAATAGACAAATGATTACTATAGAAAGTACCTTGCAAGGCACTCATTGCTGTTGCAGCACACGCTGCATCAACAAAATCCACAAAGCACAGAATGATAGGATCCCCGCTACGCTGCATAACACGATAAACTTGTTGCATAAATGATGGTAACAAAATCATAGACTACTACAGAGCTAATGAATAATACGGAGAAGATTGCTATGGGGGTATTCGCTTTATACGTTTGATACCTGTTCAAAACAATCTATACAATAATGCCAGATTCTGTACCATATATTCAAGGGCCTATTTGCAAACCAGCTGCATTATTGGGCAAAGAGTACAGAGGCTAGCCATTCACAAAGGCACATGGCAGTCGTTTAATGCAAACAGGTCATCACAGTAATGTGAGTACACTCTTTAGAGGTTCCATGTTTACAAACAATCAGAGACAGAATAGACGAAATTATGACTAGTATTCTTGTGACCAGTGGAAGTGTGGAGACATAGCCTAAAGTCCTAAACCCAAAGTAAATTTCATACATCATTCCTTTCTACTACCAGATATGGAAGTAAACTCCCACAACCAATAAAAAATCATTGTGAATGAGAAATGGGAATTATTTCCCGCACCTTTGTATTCAATTAGTATGCACTCGCGCTGAATCATAAGAAACTAAGCGTGAAACTCTAATCCCATACTAAATCGCCAATAACTAAGAGTAACATCACAGAACCACCAATGAGATGAGCTCCATGAACTGAAATAACTTACATGTTTTGCATCCTTAATCACGAGCCGCACTTCTCTATATCCCACAAAAGGGCGAAAGATATCTGAGCTAGTTAAAGAATGTGCAAAGTAAACCCAATTTGCGGTAGCAAATGAAAAGAGATTATTATCATTAATGTACGTGGAAAAGGATAATGTACGTGGAAAAGGATACGAGCTACTTCCCTTTTAGTGATATTTGAAGGAAGTCCTTCAACATATAGTGTGTTTGAAGCATCAAAAGGAAGTCGCGCAGTTTCACGTACTGGTCTGGGCATGGGCATGGTATCAACAGGAAGCTGGCCACCAAAACCAACACCTCGTCCATTCATAACTACCTCTTGAGCACCTGGTCCAGGACGCCCTAGGAGAGATGGTTCTCCCATAGAGGTAGCTCCTCCCATGGAAGGTCTAGAGAAAGTATTAGGCTCTCCTTGACCGTAAGACATATTTTGCTTCACATACCCCAAAAGGGAAACAACCAAAAGAAGGCCAAAAAAACAAAAGCATATTTTAGCAAGTATGGATATGTAGAAGCCATTTATAAAATCCAAATAAAGGTTGACCTAATAGGATTAAATATACTACCGTGCTCTGGAGGTAGCGGTCATACGCTGACCCTATTGATTCGGAGTCCTTTGCAAGCCTGTGCCCTGCCTGATTATCTTGTGATGCATAGTCATGCATATCACTCCCAGGCGGCATCCGAGAAGGTGGCTGGTCTGTGGAACCAGGATCAAGACTTCAGTTCAGGATCGAGATATCGTTTAAAACAAACAAAAATTAATGGCCAGCATTATTGAGTTGCTGGCCCTTTGGTGAAATTATGTGCCTACCTAGTCGAATCTTGCAATCAAGTACAAGCTTACCGGCATGAGGTAATGAGAGGGGAAATAATTACGAGTGACACAAAATTACAAACGACAACTAAACACTGATCAGAAACAATAGCTGAAAAATCACAACTGATATTAATTCAAACACAATAACCAACACTAAGAAAATCTGTGTTTGCATAGTCATCTAAAGCCGTCTATGCAAGCACGGACTACCAAACAAAAGATGGGAGATGAACCAAGAGAGCTAAGACATCTTAGTTTCATTAAGCATGAGAAGCACCAAAGCGTCGAAGGCCCATGGCAATAAAACACACGGGGTGAGGCGAAGACACGCACCTCATGCATACAACTGACAGAAGATACACTGGTTTTACAAACTAAAATGTATTTACAAAGAAAAGGTTCCAACTAATGTCGTTCTTAAGCCTGTATTGGTGGAGTAGACTTCAGTAGAGATAGTAAAAGCTAGATTTATTGGAGCAGAGGGAAGGGCATAATAAAAGATTGAGAAAATATTGGAGATTGTATAGTATCACGTTTTTTTTGGTGGCTCCTCATGCAAAAGGCACGCCTAAGGTACCTCGAGACATTTTGGCTAGTGTCCTGGTAGTGATGAGCCTTTGAAATAAAAGTGTAACCCCATTTTTGAAAACTACGTACAAATAGCCTATACGATACAGATATCGTCAAAGTGTCAATGGCAACAAATGTAAGGAGATAAAACTACCACAAGCAAGATACTTGAGCACTTGAATCTTGAAATCCAACCAAAAAACATAGACTGAGAAAAGTACAAAATTATCCATGATGTCAGATCTAACAAAATGGAAAACGAACACAGGAAAAAATACTTAGACACATGTAAAAAATTTTACTTGAGAGCAAAATAGATTCTTTATCCTATCTAATTAAATAGTTTTCTTCAGTTTTATTATGCAGCTCCCTGGAAATAACTTGGACAAAATATGATTACGAGATGGTAACATATTGCGGTACAAGTTAGCTTTTTCCAGCATGTACAGGAAAACAAAAATATGATTTTAAAATTTCAACCATTTATAGAAATCCACGTTGGAGTTTAATATCTCTCAGAGTAGCTTTCAAGTAAATGAAACATACTTCGGAAGGTTTTGTGATTATGAGATGGTAATGTATTGCGGTATTGGTCATAAATCATGGTAGCATACTACTGCCAGATCGCATAGACAACAGCATACTGTGTACCATGGCTTATTTTTGAACTGTTGATCTCAACAAGTTCCGTTGTGGTGGTTATACTGGCCAACTACCGGACATACCATTTACCATAAAAGCCAAGTATCACCTATATTTAAAAGGTCCTTTACATATCAAAAAAATATTGTGCTGAAAAATGTTCCATTTAATAGCATGGATCTATCACTCTTAGTAGTGTATAAACGACAGCCTAGGTACCTGAAATTTCCTAGCTATCAATCTTAATTAAAAAGGCATCAATTTACAAAAGAGGAGGTGATTGTAGCTTCTATCTCTCTCAAATGATTAGCAAACTTACCCCTGAATATGCACATGGAAATATAGAATGGAAAGGCCACAATACACAAAGCTAGGCCTATAAACCCACCAAATGAAACATAGTACCAGGTTCCTTAGAATCCTTGTGCACATAAACAACCAAAATATGACATCCTTTTCTTGAAGTAATACAGTACAATGCTGATTCTCTCCAATGCACCATAAATTTGCCATTCATACCACCAAGTTGAGCTACCTATTTTTACTTGCTCCAAGCAAGGAAAGCACAAATTTGAATCCAGCATTCCAGCTCATCTCATAAGCGAAACCAGTGTTTTCACAGTTAAGCACATACAGAGCTAATTCCCCATAACCTATCCAAGGCTATTTCTCCAAAGAGATGAGAATGTACTAGGGATCCATACTATGACTTTGACCAGGCCAAACATATAGAGGTCCATTTTGCAGTTAGCAGATTTACCAGATTCACCTGACAATATTCCCTTAACAACAAACTTGAGTCGACTCACCCATTTGATAAGTCTAGAAAACAACCTTTAGATATTCTATTTTTACAGGAAAGAGAAGCATCACCAACTATAGATCTGACTTTAGCTCATAAGAACTTTTCTAACAAGAGAAACTTATAAATCGCTACAACTAAGAATAGGAGTAGCTCTGCAATTGGACAAACTCATGGAGATGAAAAGAGCAGCAAAGGATAGGAGTATAGGACTCTAGAGGATGTTTAGGTTATGCGATTTTGCTGGAAGGATAAAAAGGGAAAGGTGGTGATGGTAAATCCTTATATCAGATCCCGTTGAAATTTAGGAGGGAGACAAAGTTAAGAGAATCCAAAGTCTCAACAAATCAAATCCTTCCCTAGTCGACGAGATATTTCCCCCTTACTTCATTCACTCGTTCCCCATCTTTATCTTCCAAGTTCCACCTTCCCTCGGTAGTCTGTATATATTTTCTCTCCTATCGCTCGTCTTCAGTCATCCCTCCCCGCTCCTACCTTTCGCTAGTAAGTTATTGTCTAGGTAAGCTGACACTCAGCATACAGAAAGGACGATAATTACAAAATCTCAGTAATTTAATCCCCTCATAACAACTCACTTAAACGAAAGCCACCGTAAACTCAAATCATATCCACCATTTCTTATCATCGCGAACACAGGAAATAACACTCTAAACATAAAAACAAGACAATACCGAATTCGCCTATTCAAAAATCCCTCTACGATACAATTCGAAGCGATAAATCAACAACAGCTACAATCATAACAGATCTAAACATCCCATAAATCAAACAAAACAATTGTTAAACACGAAACAACAAAAACATCAATTTCAATCACTTAGTATAAATAAAACCTAATTCAATTCCAAAAGGGAGATTAACTGATTAAGAGATATAAGAAAACGGTACCGTATTCAGTACGAGGACGTTTCATCATGCCGGATGAAGGAGGATACATGGAAGCTTGTCGACCACCCCAGGCACCATCCGCCATCTTGGATTTCTGATTTTGTGCAAGGAATTATGCAGAAAACAACGAGTTTAGGGAATTCAATTGAAATTTGTAACGTAAAAGATGTAAACCCTAATCCCAAAATGTTAGAACGAAGGAAATCGACAGACTGACTAGTAGGCTACAGTGTGGAACTGAACGATTACAAATGGATCCTACCACCAGATATACATAAAGCATTATACAAACGGGTTTCTCGTTTGCCAACTTGTTAATTTTGTCTACGCATACACAAACACTTTGTAAATCGACTTCAATTGGTCATACTTATGAGTTAAGACCGTCTCAACCTAAGACGTTTGACAATTCTATTTTTTAATTTGGGTTTTTTTACGATGTATCCCTGTGTTTTTTCGGTTCTATGATATACCCTCGATTTTTCAAAATTGCACAAAATACCCCTGAACTCTACAAAATTGTTTACAAATACCCTAAGTGTTGAAAATTTACGATTTTAAATATTATATTTGGACGGTTTTAATTAATTACTCCCCCAAAGTAAAGCCATCTATATAATCCTTATTTTCTCATCAATGTACATTTTTTTGTTACAATATTCAAATTTGGATACTTTGGGTATTTTAGGTGCTAATGTTGGAGTTTAGGGGTATATCAAATATTTATTAAAAATCGAGGGTATATGTTAGAATTTGGGAAAACACGGGGCACACCGTGGAAAATCCCTTTTAATTTTGTATTATTTAATTAGGTTATGAGTATTGTTTTTAGTTGTTTCAACTCTCAACTTATAGTGGTCTTCACCAATAAATTGTGAGTCAACTTAATTATATTTACTACTCCTTCCATCCCAAACTTTTAATCTTTTGTTTAGCTTTTTTATTCTTCGTACGAAGTATTATAATTAAAAGTAAACAAATGACTGCGACAGAGGAAGTAATTCGGTTGTTTAGTTGCCCAAAAATCGCTCTTGTAAAAGCAACTCTAAGTCATTAGGTTCATAAATATGTCTCATGTAGAACATCTTACACTAGATTAACATAAGATAACAATTGTAGTCTTTCACTTAAGGCCGTAATTACTTTAGTCAGACCAAGGTATCACCTCTTTAGTACTCCATTTGTCCCGCTTATTTGTTTGCCTCTGGTTTGACACAAATACCAAGAAAATAGGGCGGGGTCAATTATTAGATGACTAGTAAACTAAATTTAGTGTCGAGAATCCATATTGGCCATCATAAGCAATATAAAATAGAAAGTCAACAATTTGACACTCCAAAATGGAATAAGCAAACAATAAACGGGATGAGGTAGTATTAAACTCATTTCCCCTCCTTTTTAACCCATTTTCACAAATACCAACCCACCCTTCTTTGACGTCCTACCTTACGTCCTTACCCCCCACGAACAATCACTACCATAGGTACCACCCCTATAACTATTGCTACCTCCACTAGACCATTGACGACCACTTTCGTTATCGTAGTTGATCACCATCATCCTTAACCTGACAAATTGGTTGGATTGGGTCATATTATGATGGTTATAACGTCTGCTTGTGTTTCAGTGGTAAGTTGAAATCGATTTACACCATCCTCCATAACTTAACTTCAAAAAGTATCAAATTTGATTTCAAGTTTCAATTAATTTGTGTTACTATAGACCAATGACTCAGTTGATTTCGAGTTGAGCCAATCACGGCCTAGCAATGCAC
>JAOWBH010151889.1:0-12087 GCA_028566215.1 Silene coronaria | reverse complement strand
GAAGATACGAGGAAATCAGTAGGATGCAAGGGACTGTTACAAGGATGCACTAAAGCCTACCACCAGCCCGCCAGCATAGCAATCACAAAGCCAGTGCATCTAGAGGGATTACATGGAACCGCCGCAAGCATAACTAGATGAATTACCTATGGATGAACTGAACCCGGAACGGATCGTGCTGGTAGGATCAGAATGTACAGGCAGCATACGCCAGGAGCTACTACAATTCTTGAAAGTCAACATGTATTGCTTTTTCTGGTCCCACGACGATATGGTGGGTATAGATCCAAGCGTCATTACTCACAGGTTGAACGTGGACCCAAGCTACCACCCATTACAGCAAAAACGGAGGAAATTTGCCCCTGAGAGGAATCAGATTATCAATCAGGAGGTAGACAACTTGCTCGCAGTAGGGAAGATCGGGTAGGTGAAGTATTCCGAGTGGCTATCAAACGTGGTAGTGGTACCAAAAAAGAACAACAAGTGGAGGGTGTGCGTGGATTTAACTGATCTAAACAAGGCGTACCCGAAGGACCCATTCTCACTACCACACATAGATGCTATGGTGGACGCTACCGCTGGACATGAGATGCTTACCTTCCTTCACGCATGGAGCTAGTACAATCAAATAAAGATACACCAAGACGACCAAGAGAAAACCGCCTTTCGATCTGAGAGAGGCCTATATAATTACAACATAATGCCTTTCGGGCTCAAAAATGCCGGTTACACCTATCAGCGGCTGGTAAATCAGATGTTCACCTAAAGAGGTACTACATGTAAGGGTAGATCACCAGCCCCCAGGTCTTAGCACTAGCAGGAACTGACAAGGTAGTAGCAACCTAGGACGTACTCTCTTAAATTTGTATCCTAAAATGGTTAAGTTGTTTACACGAAAAATTTGTTTTCAAATATTACAAGTTAGTACGTTATTTGCTTTTTGAGCTTAAACTTCTTTTAAGTTAATTCACAAGTTGTTTTTTCCAAATTTGTTAAGCAAAATTATTTTTTGCAAATTATGGGCTAAGTGTTTTGGGTATATCTTTGGCCCTTGTAGCCTGATGGGCGAGACACCAGCGTGTTCCGACTACAGGAACAACGTCGTGCGCGTGGTCAAACAAGAACAACCAGGTTCCCTCGGACAGCTGACTCCAGCACCACCATAGTCACCACTACGTGGCGTGGCGCACATGGTGATTGAAACAAGGAGCCACCATCTAAAGACAAGTCGGCCAAAAAATACAAAAGCGCGCTACAAACAGTAAGTCTCATGCGTGCAAACATATATAACATGAAAATGCAAAAGACAACATATTCCCCACCAGGAACTACTAAAACTACTGTTCAAAAGTTTAAAACAACGTAAACGCCACGTAGGGCTAAAAGCTAAGTCAAACTAATTGCAGGAGGAACTAATACATTTTTATTCCTCCAACTGGTCCGCAGTGGCAGGGTCGGCAGCAGCTATGGCCTTAGAAGAGGTCTCCTCAGAATGAGCCCCCTTAGTAGGGACCTCTGTAGAAGGAGCCTGCTCAGGTGGAGCATTGGCAGAAAGAACATTCTCAGCAGGTAAAACCTTAGCAGGAACAGCCTCAGCAGGTAGAACCTCAGCAGGGACGGCCTCAGCATCACCAGGTACTTCCTCGCCAGGAGGGTGACTGTCCTGCAGAAACCTCAAATCCATCCCATCAGGAAAGGTCAGGGCAAACACTTCTTCCTCCCCTTCCAGGTTCCAGTCCACATGCTCGCTCGCCTGGTACTCTCGAATGCATTTGATTTTTGAATCCCAAGCACCAAATACCAGAGCATCCCCCAGAAGCTTCTTCAGACGCATCACCTCGTCCTCAGCGGGACTAAGACCTCCAGTGAGGAGGCAGTTGGCCTTCTGGGTGCGGGCTAACTGGTCGCGTCCCATCTCCACCTTCCTCCTCGCATATGACAACTGGGCCCTAAGGCTGACGCCCTCCTTGGTCCGATCTTCCACCAGTTGCTGGAGGCGAGTCATCTTCTTGCGGATGAACATGCTCATCTGGAGACCCTGCAGCAAGAACAAACCGTCAGTATTACAGCAAGGACGTGTAAGCCAAAGTTGGACCAGGAACAAGCACCTACCATGAAAGAAGTATCAGTTGTAGTTTTCATGACCTCGTCGAGGGGTTTCGAAGCCATGGCTTAAGCAGGTCTAGGCAGTAGGAACTGCTCAAGTCCCGGCCACAAAGAGCCACAACCATCGACCCCAAATGACCTGTGAATGCGTAGGTGGGATGACACATTGGGCATGGGGGAACTAGCAAATGCAGCTGGAGTGGGAACGGGTCCAAGTGGCCTCGGTGCAAGGAGAACAGCAGGAACACTCCTCTTGGTAGAGGTATGAGAAGAGCCGGCACTCACCTGCCTCTTCTTCCGTGCCATCAGGTCCTCAACGGAGAGTGAGCATTTAGCTGCCAAACATAAAAGCATCAGCAGGACTGTCACTATCAAGAGTTGAACAGACCACAAGGGAAATTTAGGGGGTACCACCAGAAGACATTGGGCGGTCTGTTTCTTCGTCTTTATCGCTAGATGAGGATGAACCTTCGTCTCTGAGGCCTTCTTCTTCGGACGACGGGTCGTCTTTATCGTCCACCTGAACTGGGTCGGAAGGGGAACCAGTAGCTTGGGTACTGAACATGTCAGGGTACTTCCTGGCAGCGAGGGGTAGGCTGAAGAGTTTGTTCACAACTGTGGGATCCTTGGTCGGTGTTGGCTGGTTCAAATCTGCAGGAAGGAACAAGTGAGGGAGGAGAGTTAGAAAGGGAATGAGGGAAAAACGAGAGAGCAATACCTTTTTTATAGACGGAATCCCACTTGTCGAAGAAGTAGTCAGGGGATGGAGAAATAGAGCCAATCGTCACGAAAATGAAACGCTCGTACCACATATCGTCCCTCGCCTTCGTGGGCATTACTACGTCAGTCTTCTGGCGGTCACGGACGCGAATGGTGACCTGGCCCTCTCCTACCTTTCTATAAGTGTAGAGCGCAGCCAGATCCCCAAAAGTGAGGCCAAGGTCGTGGTCCTCATCTAGGACGCATAAGGATACCAGTACCCTTCATGTGTGGGAGGTGAATTGTTTTATAGCAAGTTGGTTGAAAGACAAAAACCCATGAATAAGGGCAGGGAAAGGAAAGGACAGACCCCGCCAAAACGGGTACTCGTACAGGCATGCCCAACCCGGACGGTAAGCGTCGGTTCTTTCACCTGGTTGGGGGAGGTGAATCTCCACCTCCGGGTCTAGAGAAAACGCTTTCCTAACAACGTCAAGGTCGGCATCACCGAGACGGGAATTACAAGCATGCATGCCGGAGAGAATCCCGAGCGAAGGGAATAATACGTCAGTATGCGACGGGTCGGAGGATGAAGATGGTGGAGGTGAGTTCTCTCGAGACATGGGAATAGTGAAATGAACGAAGGCAAATAGCTTACCTGCACTGCGCACAGACGGCGGGGAAAGGAAGTTGAGAGGGAGAGGGAAGGGGTTTCTTTTTCTTTTTTTTGGGAAGTGGAAGGTAATGATTGTGGGGATTTAGTAAAATATATAGGGAGTTGTGTGAGTGGGGGTGGGATTTAGGCGAGTGATGTGAGGGGAGTTATGAGGGAGATGTGTAGGGTAGTTGGGGGAGTGGGTAGGGACGTGTGGCCTAAAGGCATTTGGTGAGCTTTTGGGGAAAAGAAACTCCCATCATGACAGTTGAGTGGCAGTTTCTTTTGGGGGTAATTGTTTGGGCTATTTTATGTCAGATACCAATCTCTTGAGAGTGGCCCAAGTACAACAGAGAGAGGCCTCATTAGGGCGGCCCAGGCACAGCAGAAGCAAGGAGTCCGTTAGGTTAAAAGGAGGAAATCCCCATGTGTAAAATAGGGGATGCACAGTCAACAAGTCAAGGCAACAACCTCCACCTTTTCAGGAACTGTTGAGCAGGAACCGGAGCAGGAACGGGAAGGGAGGAGCTAGGGTTCACCTCCTATAAATAGCATCTGAAGAGGACAGAGGAGGGGCATCCAGTTTTTTCAGCCATCACCATAAAAAAGAGTCCAAGTAGCATAATTTTCCTCAAGAAACAGTCAAAACACTTTCGCATTGTTTCCCTTGTATTTGTTCATCGAAAATACTCAAAGTGATAGTGGAGTCTTTGGTGGGATACAACTCCCCCCGCGGTTTTTCCCGATTTGGGTTTTCCGTGTCACCATCTCGTGTGTCACCTTTATTTTTTGCATCATCTTATTATTCCGTTAGTCTCGACCATACATACAAAATCATCCAAATTACATATTTAAATCGTTAACGAATAGGTCACTTTGATCCACCTAATTATAATCCTTACGAGGTAAATTTTTACCGAAACAATTATTATTTGTGAAACCTACTTGGAATTCAAATCGAATATTTATTCCATCTTGGTGATTTGCCTAGAAAAATATTACCAATGGACTTTGTTGAGTTTTTTTGTAGCAGGCTTAATTAAATTTTGGGACAATAGTAGTTAACCTAAACCAACAACTACATGTTTTTTAATTTGTAGGGAAACAAGAACTAAATGAACTCCTAATACACTACTAATAATACGCATCATTGTATCCATTCAAAAAAGTAATACCAATCATTGTAGTAATTTAACTTATGAAAATCGACTAATTTAGGGCTATGAATCTCACATCAATAAAAATGATTATATTACATCAACATATAGTGCTTCTTTTACTAAAGATATATTCGGTATGGTAATAAGACGAAATTGATACCGAGCAGCCAAACAAAGGGATTATTATTTTCAAGTTAAGAGATTAATTAATGAAATCAACCATTCAATAGAACAACCATTCAATAGTAATTCTGATATGTTGGTGCCAGGTTGATTTACATGATGAACCATCGAACAAATCATTCGACCGAGCCAACGAAATATGACCGCAACTATCCATAAAACAAAATCAAAGTAAATCTTTAGATAATTATATACTCATAATTTTAAATTTGTATAACTCAAGTCACTCGACGAAATATAACAAGCAAGTAGCAGAATTATGGATGACTAGGATGAGCAATGAACGACCATTATAATTAGGAAAAAAACAACATTTTACAATTACTACGGAGTATATTATTATATAGAACACTACAAATAAGACCGTATATGATGGGTGTCATGTAGATTTCGGCCACAATTATATAATTTGTTTTATGTTGAATTCGATCATCTTTATGGTCACAAACTTTTCGAGCGATTATAATGCCATAAATATAGTTATTTATTAAGACCGTTTGACACGGAAAAAAAAAATGTATCAACCAAATCTATTAAAATAATTATCATGACTAATTGAATGAGAAGTCAATTAATAAAATGTATTATCTTTTGAAGTTTTATAACCATGTACAAATCACCAGAATTAAATTCGAAGTTTAAATCAAACCAGTCTGCTTAATTATACAAATCAAATACTTAATAATAATGGGAGTGGTAAACATAAAATAAAACAAGGGGAGATAATCTCTCTGAGAGTGGTAAACATAAAATAAAACAGAGGGAGATAACGGAGATGGGAAAGAATCAAAGATCGTTCTACATAAATAAATAAGAGTAGTTATAACAACCCGGTGAAAGCTATTGGTGTTTAGTGGGCCGGGCTAGGAGGCAGGCACGGCCTGAACATGAGACTGGGCAGGGTCGGGCCAGCTTCTTCCACTGTGAGCCCAGGCCACAAGAGTAAAATAGAAAAAAAATATACAAACTTCCCCGTGCGGAGCACGGGCATTCCACCTAGTAGTTTACTAAAAGAATAGAAGAAACTCTCAATTTTCCCGCCTAAAACATATTTCCTAAAATAAGGCTTATTATTTTTAGCATATACTATGGCTTATGGGTATGGTGGGTTATTCGTGACAATTTAGCACGAGATCTATATTAGTTAAGATACTAATTACTACTAAATTAGGACTTAACAATTACTACTATATTAACAAAATATGTAGGTTGACATAAAAGAGAAGATTGATGTGAAAGGAAAATACAATAAATAGAGAATATAGAAAATTAAGAGGTCATACAATGCTTAATGGATGGAACTTGGAATAAATTACATTAGCCAGCGTTTGGAAACTTGGAATTAATTATATTTGCATGAATTTAATTCTAGATATTGAATTATTGAAATTCAATTCCATTTCCAATTCCATAAAACTGCTAGGGGTACCCTTAGAATTCAATTAAAAATTTTCAATTCTGCCATAGTGTTTGGGAGAAACCTTGGATTTCAAAGCTTAAAAAATCAAATTTGACAACTAATGTGAGAGATTCAAATACAATAATTAAAAATAGTAATTTTTTTTCCCACCAAATTCATCGCTCTTAAAATACTAACACGAAGTCACGATTTTTGGCATATAAATAACTATCGTACTTATAGAACCTAGATTTGGAATGAGGGCGCCTACCCACCCCAAAGCCATTCTCCTATCGTACTTACACCGGGTTCATTTTATTAGACACACCTAAGTACATTTTGGATTATTGGTTTAGGTTCCAAAATCGTCGCTCTGATACCACTTTGTAACACCCCCGTTTATCCGGCCAAGATAATCGAAGGTGCCACCATCTCGGTTGCCCGATGTAGTGTTTCAAAACTACAATTCAAGAACATTTTATAAATAATCCAAGTTTAGTCATTACAACAAACTAGATAATGAATAATAAATACAACTCATCTAGTCACGACCTCTATCTCAAGTCTACTAATCTCGACTCCAACCTCGTAGTGCGGCCCATATCCTGAATGCGTCATATAAACCCGAAAGTCAAATGCTTCCCATATGATCGGAAATATCGTATGAATCAACACAGGCCACTCCGGAAATAGGTGACAAACACACAATGCACAACATGTCAGTTTCAATAATACGATTAACATGAATGACAATGACGTGATTAAGATATGCAACATAATATGATATGCAACTAATGGTGCAATGCAATAATCATACCTTCTGCTAACATCTCCAACACCGATGTCGAGGACACAGCCACGACACCCACAACCTGGTGACGGCACCGCAGCACCGCTCAGCACCCAAGTACGGGCCCGGACGCTAACCGGACCCCTGCTCGACGTTGCGGCACACCGTAAGTCTCTCCATACTCAAGTCATTAATGTACACATCCCTGTTGAGGTAGGAAGTCCCAATAGGCGACCCAAGCGTAAGACTGTCTCCCAACTGTCTTACGTCTTCTCAACAACCACATAACACAATCACCATCACCTTCACCTCCAACATCCATCACGAACACAATACAACATAATATGTCACATAACATGCCAAACATATAATCCGTCTCAATCATAAATCTCAACATGCCAAACATGTTCTTATCAATAATCATTCTTTCTCATATTATAATGCATTTCTATCCACTATATGAAACAAGCCAACAAGTACCCACATCATGATATGATACAATTATGCAAATAACAAGATTAACCATCATTCCCTTATACATGTTATAATGCACCCAACATCCTAATTAATCCCTTTTAACATTTCAACACTCCCTTAAACATATTATGATGCAACTATAATGCTCATAAAAGATTAACTATGCATAACATCAACATATATACATTAATTATTGAATCCGAGTAGGATTAACCTACCTTTTAGCATACTCCACAAGCAAATCCATGATAATAAGAATCCGTCTCATAAAACCGTGTCATTGTATAATAATCACATAATGACTATCATAATACATCCTATACTATTATACTAATTAAAACACCCTATTATTACCCTTTAATTACCCATTAAACTAAATAAAATCACTAATTAAGTTAACCCAAAAAAACCCCAAAAGTTAGGGTTAAGACAATAATAAAGAGATTAAGGAGTAGATCTATACTTACAAGGTGAAATAAGTTAAGGAAGGATGAAGGGTGATGATAATTCTTCAATGTTCAAGCTTGATTTCATAGGAAATGTGTTTGTGAGAGTTTTAGAGAGGGATGAGAGGTAGAGAGAAGGTTTAGGGTTTGAGAAATGAAAGAGAAATTTGAAAAGGGAGCTTATATACAAAGGCCCAACAACACAAAGCTCACACGCGCAACACGGGTCTGAAAAGTGAGGCACTCGGTCGAGTGCTCGAGGAACTCGGTCGAGTGCTCGAGGAACTCGGTCGAGTGTCACAATTCACTCGGCCGAGTGGAAGGAGGATCAGAAATTCTGCCCAACGTTAACTCGGTCAAGGCACTCGGTCGAGTGCACGGCAACGAAAATGCAGGGTATTACAATACGCTTCAAGGTAATCTCGGCTTCACAAAAAGTAGTCAAACTATAAGAAAGAGTTTGACGAGTAAGTACCTGAGCCTCGCCACAAAAATGTCGATCATGAAGGTGCCAGAGCATGTAGGTTTTAACAAGACCTCTACCACCACCATTAGTACAACCACTAAGGCCTGCATAAGGACAATGGTACCGAACAAGACCGGGCATGACACAAAAGAAGCAAAGTGGTCAAAACAAGAAATGAAAAAAAAAAATTCAACCGGTCCACGTGCATGGCCATTAAGAAACCCCTGTAAACCGGCCCAAGTGAAACCAAAACCCTAAATGGGTATTACAGCCACGACAGCAGCAACCGGAGCAAACATGCAACAGCAGAGGGCAACCCAATGCATGGGAAAAGATCGAGAGAAGCAGCCGGACAATGACAGCCTAACACACGATAGAAAACGCAGCGGCACAAAAGGCACACCCAGCGAGACCAAACCGGCGCCGACTAAAATGCAATGGTGGACGGCCAAGAGAGACAGCCTCCCTAACCGGAATCACAGCCAACCCTCACGGCCTCTCAAAAAACAAGAAAAGAGCTAACGCAAACAACCCAAAAAAGAATGAAAAACAACAAACAGCGACGACACAACGATTTTTGTGGGCAAGTAACACCAAAGAAGGCACCGGTGAAGATCCGAGGACCTGAGGATAGACGGCGGCCGCGTAACAACCGGCAAGAGTCAAAGCGAATCCAAAAACAAAACCAAAACCGAAATGCGAAAAGAAAACAACTAACCACAAATAAACCACCAACAAACACAGTTGGCTGGTGACGTGGGGTCAAAAGGCATCGTGGAATGGTGGTGGCAGCCCGCTAGCGAGGAAACGTGCGGTGGTAGCAACAGGCGCCAATCGTCCTCTCTCTCATTATAAGGAAGGCAATAGCATCCGCCTCCAACTCTCCCAACGAAGAAAAAGAAAAAGGCAGGAAGCCATAGCCAAGCCCCGCGCACAAATCCTGATACTTGGCACACTTGCGCCGAGCAGCATCGACCACCACGCGTCCGGGCACGAAGTCCGACAGACCAGACTGAGTCAAGGGGGAAGACCCGGTCAGATCCACACACACGTCACGGCCCCTGTCCCAAGAGTAAAGCAGCAAATCGGCAGGACGCAAGGACCTGTCATGCCCGTCGATCAAACCAATATCCACCTCCTTACCAGCAGAGATACCGGATCGGAAGCAGATATCAGAAAGGGTGTCACGAACGAGGTTATGCCGATGTTTGATGCTAGCTACACTAGATCACCTCCTCATCCTTATAATTCCACACATGTAAACTACCATTACCGTTTCATTCATTTTCTTTTTATTATTCCGTCTCATAACATAATTCCATTTAATAACTATAATAAATAAAATACATTTCCCATTTAATAGCGTTGACTAACCTTTGACCAAGCCCTAAAATACGGGGTATTACAGTCTTCTCTCCATAAAAAGAACTTCGTCCCTGAAGTTCACCCACACTTACAGGAACTCTACACAAAACAACACATACATGCTATCATCATACTTACTACCAATTACACATCTCACAAGAAAAGACAACCACAAAAAGTAAGGAAACTTCGTCCTATAAGTTCACTCGAAATACTCCAATTACACAACTAACCAATCTAATTATAACTCAACCAAAGAAAACTAAACATCCAACTATAATTCCAGCAAAAGCAAAATGTACCAAAATACTCAGATATTACAATCCTACTCAGCTAAGAAAAAGGTTATGTCCCCGTAACCAACTTACCAACCAAGACACTATACTACATTATCATCGTCGAACCTAAGCAAAGGACAAGGGGTGAGTGAACTGGCGGTAAGACCGTGAAACAATATTTCCATCTCAATATCAATTCCAATCTCATAATAATGCTCAATAACCATGGTCACACTGGACCGCATCACACACTTGGCACACACATGCCCACAACTCAATACCAATAATCAATCTCAACAATAATATCGTCAAAAGGTCCAATAATGAACCACGCTCAACACTTTGAGTATAAAACTCCGAGTTACTCACCCACGAGTCAAGCCAAAGGGAAAGACAACCAGCAGACAATAGCAACAACCAATAATCCCAACCTCAACCCAAAATAAAGCTAATGATTCAATATATTATGTTACCATATGCATACTAGACCCTGCTCTCAAGATTTTAACAATCAGAACCCAAAGCTCGCATGCCATTCACACAATTTCAACTACACCAATCTTAACATTTTACGTAAATCCATGTGCATATCACAGTAATAATCAAATCCCCACTAGTCATCACCTTAATGTCATGCACCACTGTCGATTTAAGTGCATACCAACCCAATTCAGCATAGTACAGTCCTATTAGCCTCACACACCCCTTGTAATACTACGATTTTATATGTCATTATTATGTGAGATGGGAAACTGATAGTATCATGATAGTAGCATTACGTAATTGTCATAAATGTACTCTTAGTTTAAGGTTGGGATGAACTTTGAGACGAAATTCTTTTTAAGGAGGGAAGACTACCCCGTATTCAATTATAACGATATTAGTTTATAATTCTTTTATTTATAAATTTCGTAATTAGTTTTCAAGACGGTAATAATTAATAAAATAAATCAAGTCGGGATAATATATTGAGGCGTATGACCATAGGCGTGTGAATAATAATAAAATAACTAAGAACCAACCGATTGGGCGTGTAAGTATTGGAGCCCATTTAGGAATGTCCATCTTATATACTACCTATATATAATAATACTTATTTATTTATTCACAAACCCACCCTAATACAAAACCCAAAAAAAAAAAGAAACAGAGCGACAAAAGAGGGAGCCGAGACAGACTGAGGGCGACGAATAGGAGCAAGAGGACGGGTTTTGTGAAGCGATTTTCGACCTTTATTCATTCCGCTCCATCGTAAGTTTAATCTAGCCTTTCTTATTAGTTTAACTATTATAATTAGGGCAGTAATTGGAAGTGAGATCATGTTAAACCCTTTGCTATCTATTAAACGAATTTAAGATGAATTAAAAAGGGAATTTTGCGACGATCTTGTTACTAGCGATTTATTTACGTTTTGTCTCTTGAAACCCGAAAAGCTACGACCTTGACTTGACTCGGCTGGGTGGTTGTGGCACGGTCGTGGTGGCTATGGTGGTTCACGGGTGTCGCAATGGGAGTTGGTTTCGGGTCAGGTTATTACCGTCGTGACGATGCCATAGATTATCTTTGTTTTGAGCCAGAGGTGTGTTCGACGGGTACAAGGATGTCGTGGGGTAGGAGTTAGACGTTGGCACTTTAGACTTGGAATTAAAAGCTTTAAGAATTGTAGATATTGATGTTGGCAAATGTTTTACGTGATTTTGGCATGGGTATGTTTAGCATGGCATTTAATTGTATGGTCAGGGTAGCAAGTACGTAGAATCACGGGTTAATTTAGCAAGCATAAGACGTTAAGTCACTACTATTGTTTAAGTATCACAAATTCTTAAATGGGAATTAGGCTTTATAATATCAAGTGTATTTTATTTAGAGTGAATAAACTACTTATTAAGTTATCCTTATTAATTATTAATGTAGATTTTGGGCTCACTGAGGACCGCCATTAACTGTGTCTCGCTAATTGGATTTGCGATCATCTCAGGTAGGATGATCTACTCAACTTGACTTGTTATTTGATTATTGAGATTGAATCGTTTGGTTATTGGATTGTTAATGTGAGCATTTGA
>JAOWBH010151878.1:0-12087 GCA_028566215.1 Silene coronaria | reverse complement strand
ATTTCATAATCCTTATTCTTTTAGTAGATAGGGAATTGTTTTGACTAATAATTTGCTGTTACGGTCACCTTGTTAATATTTCAATTTTAATTGTTAGTTTCAATTTATCAATTAAATTATTTGTCAACTAATTTCTGAGAGACTCTATATATCACAGTGAAAGATAACAATAAAATGAAGGAAAATAACAGTTTTTCAGCCGATTTTACCAAACCTGACCTCTTCCAGATAAAACATAACGAATTTGTCTGAAAACATAACGAATTTGTCTGAAAACATAACGAATTTCTCACATTGTCCAAAAATATTTGAGCATTTTGTAGCATTAAATTAAATTTGGGATTTACAAAACAATGAATAAACTGATGAAGAATGTTTAACATCGGGTTCATTCATTCATTCATTCAACTTTATTTGAATTTCCCCACCGTACGTGTCAACGTCACATCAAGCCACGTCACCCTTCATTTCCCACCTTTTTCTCTCTCTTCCACCATCTCCCTGCTTTTTATCGCACCAAACCATCCCCCTTCCTCCTTTCACTCTTTCCTCTCAAACAAACAACCCCCAATTTCTAGGGTTCCGCCCCAAAAACCACACATAAAAACATAGACAGAGAAAACCACAAACAAACCCTAATTTCCTAGGGTTCCGATGGGTTCCATACCCGACCCGAATGACCCTACCGAGTCGACTCAGCCGAGTTTCGACGACTTCCAGAAACAAACGTCACTCATGACGTCATGTACTCTACTTTGGAAGGAGCTCTCCGACCACTTCACTAACCTTGAGGAAGATCTTCGTCGCAAATCCGACGCTTTGAAGCGGAAGATTCAGACACTAGATCATGATACTAAAGCGTCGCTTGATAATCTTAAGAAGCGTGAAATTACTATTGAGTCCTCTGTTGATGCCGCCATTCGTAAAGCTGAGTCATCTATGTCCGCTGCTTTACGCCTCTTCAACGGCGGAGGTAACGCCGTCGCCGCTAACGCTGCTGTTGACGTCGCCGTGAATTTCGGCGAGGTTGACGACTCGGAAGGTAATTACTCCTTCCGCTTCGTAAATTACTTTCCAAAATACGAAAATTGTACGATTTTAAGAGTATAAGTGTGAGCTCCTGCACATAATATTAGCTAAATTGCTGGAAAATAGTGATTTAATGGATTAAAATATATATTACACATAATTTTAGCTAAAAAAATAAGGATAATTGAGATTATGCTTCGAAATGATGAAATTAATGCTTATTAACACATAATATTAGCAAAAAAATAGCTGAATAATTGTGATTATACCTCCGAAATGGCGAAAAATAGCGATTTAAAGAATATAAATGCATAGTATTAGCAAAAAATATTTAAAAATGGAAGATATTTTCTAAAAATACTTAAAAAATGGAAGATATTTTCTGGAAATACTTTAAAATGGAAGATATTTTCTAAAAATACTTAAAAAATGGAAGACATTTCTGAAATGAGGAAATAGTGAAAAATGTGAGGTATTTGAGGTAGATATTTTGGGAATAAGAGAATATTTTGGGAATAAGAGAATTTCTTGTGTTTTATCAGGTTTATTGGCGAAGCTGAAGGAGTACTGTGAGTGGATGGACTACAAGGAGTTCTGGAAGTTTGTAACAGTAAGAAAGAAGGAATTAGAGACATTGCGAGCGAAGATTCCGTTGGCGTTATCGGAATGTGTGGATCCGCCAAAGTTCATACTTGAAGCGATGTCTGAAGTGTTTCCTGTGGATAAGAGAGGGGACACGTGTAATGATTTAGGATGGGCTTGTGTGTTGTTGCTTGAATCGTTGATTCCGGTGGTGGTTGATACGGCTGTGGGGAAGGATAGGTTGATGGTTACTCCTACTGTGAGGCGGAGGGCTGAGGGGATTGCTGAGACTTGGAAGAAGAGTTTGGAGGAGCGTGGCGGGATTGAGAATGTGAAGACACCGGATGTTCATACATTTTTGCAGCATTTGGTTACGTTTGGGATTGTTAAGAAGGCGGATGTTGGACTTTATAGGAAGCTTGTTGTTGGGTCTGCTTGGAGGAAGCAGATGCCTAAGCTTGCTGTTTCGCTTGGGCTCGGTGATAATATGCCTGGTATGGTTTGTTTTTGTGATTTGTTTGGTGTTATATATGATTCGAAGGCGTGGAAGTTGAAATGTCGGGGGATAATGTTGTCTTATGTGTATTATTAGCTGAAGAATTTTGTTGTTTGATGTGAGGGTGTGGTTTAACGTTTTGTGTCTGAGATTCAATATTCTGACTTAGTTGTCCTCATTGTCCTCAATCTCAGCCGAAATTGACTAAAAAAATGGTTATTATGATTATTCCCGGTTTGTTGATATATGAAAGTGACATTAAATAGTTTAGATATATATCATATGTCGGTTTCGAGATTTATGTTGTTGTGACTTTGTTTCTGATAGTGGTTTGTCTATTGGTTGAGTTTCTTGTCATCATGAAGTAGTAGTCATTCAATGCAGTTTCATTTCAAGGTATCTGGAACCAGCTGCTTTCCCTTAGTGTAGAGCTGGATGGGTACATCCGTACATTCGTATAGCCTACCCCTACCCCGTAGAATTGGGTGGGTACATTCGTATTTCCTACCCTTACCCTGCAAATTTGCATGAATGTTTTGCTGTATTGCTTTTATAAGCTACACATTCTCTTTGATCTGTGTTACTTTGAATGTGCAGTTTGGGTGTGTGTGTGTGTGTGAGATTGGTGAAAAATGGGAAACCCTTCTAATTCTTTTGAAAACCTTTTCTTGATAACCAAACTTTTCACTGGTAACTAACAAGGGAATAATGTGACCATTGGAATGACACGAAATCTATGGCGTTATCTTTGCAACACTGAATGGATCTCGGCAATATGCATTGAAGGACTCACTTATGTCTCGTCACAATATTCTCTTTAAATCCCTGTTTTTTTTGCATTTATCTGATGCTTGGTTTTTCCGTAAAGATTATTTGCCATATTTTCTATCTCCTTCATGCACATTAATATGCTTTTCTGATTGAAGGAAACATCATGTTTACGAGCTGTCCAGATTAGTAATTATCGATGTGATGTAGGCTTGTTTCGTAGTCCTTGATTGTCTGCTAGTTGTTGGCTTTCCAATCACAAAAAATGTACTTACCAACTAAATAAAATTTGACATAGTTTGCCTTCTTTGCTGTTGATGTTATTTAATGTCTTAGGAGCTGAATATTCAAGGATAGGCTTGCCGATTATTTAGAACCATGAAACGAACCTACCTTCTTTCCTCGATGATAGTATCTATGGGCTATTGTTAAATTTATTGTCCAAATCCATGTTGTGGTTGAAGTTATATATAACTGAAATATCTCAGAAGTCAACTTAAGTGGTGCTGGTGTTCAATTGAGTTCCCAAGGAGATGTTGTAGTTGAAGAATGGCTAGGAAACCTGGTCTGATTTGGAGACTATGCTGCCTTAGCTTTTGAAGATTTTATGCTAGCTTACATCATGTGAACATTAATCAATGGAACATTTCTGTTACCGATTAGTTACTACTTTACTAGGTGTTCAGCAAGTTTATTACTTTATTTTATTTTATGGGGAAGTAATTAGGATTGTGCTTATTTCGACTATGCTTATTTGCTTATCCTAATCTTTCTTGAATTCATGATATTTCTGTTATATCTTAGGTTACATTCTGTACTTCTCTGATTATTGCTCAAATTTTATTGAAAAGAGCCAATTATGTGCTCCCTAGATGACTAGATATGTCTTGTTATACTTGGTCGAAATCATCGCACTTGTTGACCTTTTGCCTTCTTCAGGATAGTTTTGCACCTTAAGGTGTGATTTCATGAGTTTGATAATGTAATTGGTTAGTTTGTTGTTTGGTTTTTGTATATATTTTGTTTTGTTTTACTATATGTTTGTCCTGGTCAGTGTTTTAGGTGTTGAAGGTTTTTGTTGTTGTCCACAGATATGATCGAAGAGTTAATTAGCAGGGGCCAACAAGTTGATGCTGTTCATTTTACCTATGAAGTCGGCCTTGTAGACAAGTTCCCACCTGTTCCATTGTTGAAGTCTTTCCTCAAGGATGCAAAGAAAGCTGCAACTGCAATTATAGAAGACCCAAATAATAGTGGACGAGCTGCGGTATATCTCTGCTTACTTCTCGCCTTCTCGGTGTTTGTTTTCTGTTTAAGAAGGTTTTTCTGATTTTATTCAATCATTTGTCTTTGCTAATTATTTTAGTATCCTCGTTAGCACCCTCTTTTTCCTGTATTAGAATGCTTGAATTTTGATTATGACCGTCACTGAATTGACCGTTGTGCTACTTCAGCGTGTTTATACCGTAGTTCCATACTACTTCCATCTGTACGGTATACTTAGAGGTAACAGCAGAATTATTGATTAAATTGTGTGTCGACCTTTTTAGGTGTCTTACTATGGGTTTCTAAGAAGCTGTCATTTTAGAGCTCACATTTAATATGGTATTTTGGATATTGTTTTCCTTATTTCGTTGATCGTCATAGTAACTTCACAAATTGCCTTCGTGGATTTATTGCGTGCTATGTCTTTCTGTTCCATGTCTTGGTGGAATATGATTTTATGCTATTAGCAGAATGCCTTTAGAGCATCATTTTATAGTTTGCACTGAGTTTTTATGTTCATTGTGTAGCATCTAGCTAACCGGAAAGAGCAGTCTGCTCTCCGGGCAGTTCTCAAGTGCATTGAAGAATACAAACTCGAAGAGGAGTTCCCCTCAGAAAGTCTAAAGAAGAGGCTCGAACAGTTGGAGAAGACCAAGATTGACAAGAAGAGAACCTCATCAACACAGGCAAACAAGAGGACAAGGGTGTGCAACAACGGCCCAATGCCTCCAGCCAAAGCAGGCCGTCTCACAAATGCCTACGTGTCATCCTTTCCACCACCACCTGCATTTGTTAGGTCTCCTTCACACCAGCAGTACCCAGTTGGGCCCGGACCCGTACAGTACACTTACGACCGACCTGCACCTTCTATGTACGGAAACACCAGCCCTCAATACCACTACTCACCGGAGCCAGTTCCTTCTCATGCCATGGCAGGACCATACTCGGGTGCACCTATTACTTATCCAGCGTACTGTTTCAGCAACGGCATGACCCCATCTTATCCTCAAGCTTACTACTGAAGTACTGATAGGTGACTGGCCTCAGATAACAAACCATGACACTGCTGATATGGTGACGACGACAATGACGACTTGATGCCAAAAATGCTTGTTTGTAATCACTAACCTTTTAATGGGTAGCGATATGTGTGTGTTTATTGCGAAAACTTCTGTATTTCCTAATGTTAATCAAACTTGTAGCTTTAGGGGTTGTGAAATAGTATCTAGGATGAAGTTTTAATGATATCCAGGGTAAAACCCCCCCAGACTGGTAGTAGATAAAACTGCCTTTGCAACTTATTAAGTCTTTTACTAATTCTTATATGCATTGTATTACTATTAAAACTGTGATATTGCTGTCAAATTGCTTTCTTAATTTCTTATGTTAGGCCGCGACCATGTGTTGCAACTGCCTCGACTTCACGACCAGATTACGATTTATTCAGCTGGAAAGAGCAATAATGGGGTTGCTTGCTTGCTGTCAATAACGTGGGAGCAGTGATTTGAGCAACAGAGGTAAACAAGGCAAGTGCTTGAGAATGAGATGGATCTTTTAGGAAGAAAAAGCGTGAAGAGAGTTGGGATAGGATACCCTGGCAAAGTAAGGTAAAGGGACTTTGATGAGGCTTACAACACGTGCTTTCTAAAGCAAAGGCTGCAGTCACAACGTGGTTGAGAATTTCCAGGCTGACTCCACTGTCTCACTGCTACTTGCTTTTTTCTTTGTCCCTGTTGAACAACACTGTTTTATGCTCATCAGCAAGGGTGGGTCTTGCTCTCACAACATCCTTTCCGTTTTGACATTATTTAAAACGGTTGGCTGTGAGATGTGACAAGTTAAGACTGTTATGCTTATAGTACGGGACGAAGACGGTCTTTTTTTTTATTGATTAAACCCTCATTTATGATAATACCATGGTGCCAACCAATCCGACCAACGAATTCTCGTCGTGCCCTAAGAGTCTAAGACAAGATAATGGGCACCAAAATGCTAGTGTTAAAAGATGAAAGAAAACAAGAGTCTAAAGGAAAATTTATTAACTCCACCTTAACCTTAGCTTGTTGATTTTCTTCTGCTATTCTGCTTATACAATGTAAATCTGATCTTTAATCTACGGGTGGATTCCATGCAGGCAACCTTCATGCATGATCAGTAATTGTTCTGCAACCTACAATAAGTCAATAATCCATGTCAATATTAACCTTTTAACCATCGTCAATTCTCATTCCATACGGACCATCTCTGTCTGAAACCATATAACCATAAAATGTTTCACAAATTCTCGTTTGTGAGGGGCGATATCCGTTACAAGTTTGTGACAGGTCAAATAAAACTCACTTAAATAGATAACACAAGCCATTTGTGAATCCTTAGGCACTCTTACTTTTGTCTTACATAGCCATGTGGGTCACATTTGTCCGTCTAAAAGTTTCAGACGGTCTTAAAGGAGACTCATTGTTTAACCAATTGGATTGGATAAAAGATGATAACATTGCTGTGGTAATAGTAATCCAACTCATATTTTGTACGTTTAATAAAATTCTTCCATTTTTCTCAATAAAAAACAATTATTATTACCTCCTCTATACTACCATCTTCAATGTCCGTGTTGAATGAAAATAACATTCTTTCATGTAACATGTTTTCCAAATCATCCACAGAATATGATCCTACATGTAAAAAATGAAAACCATTTAGCAATTGCAAACAAGAATCCTTATAAAAAAATACACGAACTACTCCATGTATTCAACTCATTTGTTTAACTTTAATTAAAATAATCCTTATAAAAAATAAATAAAGGTCATCAAATAATTGGATAATCAGAAAACCGTAAAGTCAAGAACGAAAATAAATAAATTAAAACGATAGATTATTTTTTGTTAAGAAAAAAAGTATACGTGCCTTTAGATTGAGAAAGTAAGGCTAAAATATCAATGACAAATTCTTCATATTTTGCCGTAGCATCATGACCACCCCATTTATGTTGTATAGCAATTTGCAAGCCGTTCCACATCGAAAAAACCCGTAATATCCCTTGATATAATCGCGAAACTATATTAGGATCCATGCATTGAAACATTTGCTTGTTGTTGCATCGTATTTTATCATATATTGTAACATTATTATTAATATGCATGGTATATAGAAACTAAAATTTTATTTGATTGTGCGTACGTGCTCTAAATGCTACTTTATTATCACGTTCTAAATTCTCTAAGATTACACGCTTACCTCCTTAGGAGGAGGAAACGTGTTTATGAGAACACGAAGGGATAATAGAAACTACAATAACATTTAGAATTACATTAAATAAAGAGATGAAATTTAAATAATTATATAGAGCTAAGAAATTGAGAAAGATAAATTAGTTGTAATTTGTAAATATTGTGAATGGCGGAGAGAAAGAATTGGAAATGTTCAACTCTTGACAATGAAATTTAGTTGTGTCATTTCTTTTTATGCGGTTTCTAAACCATAATTTAGACTATGTTTTCGTCAGGCATATATTCAATATTTTTGTTGAATATACATTATTTCATGATGAATAAATAACTTTTATATATTATACGGATTATAATATATTCTTTGAACAATATATGGCATCCATCATTTTAGCATGGTTGGTCAAATTTCTCCTTTTCGTTTTAAGTAACACATAAACGGTTTTTAAGCATAAATTTGGACAAATGTGGTATGCAAGCGAGACGACTTATAAACAACTACATATCAAAGATGACTTGGGACAAAAACTTAGGATCGGATTGAACAGAAATAATTAAATTTGGCCCCACGTTATTTTTTATTTTATTTTATTTTTTTTAGACAAAAATGTACTATTTATAAACTTCATAAAATCCAAGTATATACAAACCTATTACAAAACAAACCCGGGGGCAAGAGAGACCCCAAAACTAGTAGACAAACAACTATCATAAGTAGTAGTACAAAATGACTCAGTCGCACACACGCGACGCTTCTTAAGTGGAGAATGATAAAGGTTGTCGAAGTGAAATGAATCTTCATGTTTCCGTTTAAGGCTCCCAGCCATTTCTAACGTCTTGGTAAACCTGCAAAAATCAGAACCTCTAACTAACATTAACGACTTACTCCTTAAATGAGCTCGATTCCGACCAATATAATGGCTGGCACTAGGATGATCCACAGATCGTCTAAAGGAGCTACATCGTCTACCTGCAAACATTTTCAATGCAGAGAAAACAATACCAGTCTGACTTGGCAAGGGAAAAGAACCATCCATCGCAGCGTGCTCCATAAGAGTGCTATCAGGTGTTGCCACTTCACAAACCGAGTTGTTAATACTTGGACACTCCTTTTGGGACAAACGTGGTATCTTAACATTAAGACGATCAACTGTCTCAACAATAGAAATTTCCAAATCTTCAGTCGGCTTAAAATCCGTAGCCGGAGAAAGATTCACAAGCAATGGAGAAGAGGAAGGAACTGCTGCTTCCCAAGAGGACTTTTCATGGGGAGTTCCTGTCAAGATAGAAGGTTTAGAAAAGAGGGGGCGAACTTTCATATAAGCCCCCGACTTTGGATGATAAAATTGCAGGTTCTTTCCTAACATTAGGTTTTCATAGGCTTTAGAAGAGAGACACAATTTTTTGTGGGCTTGTTTTTTGTTTGAGTGGCTGTATTTTATAGATTTGGCAGCGGGAAGGTGACTAGAACATTGCCCTAACGAAGGAGGCCAAGCATTAGCAATGAAGCCTGACTCCATAGTCACATCTGAGATCCTACCACTTTTAATATTAGCATAGTCCATCTCATTGCTCAACAATAGCTCCCCACTAGAAGAAGCTTCACCCACTTCAAGGGGCTGTAACTTAGTATCCGCAACAACACGAAGAGGTTTCTTACCCTTTTTGTCTTTGCACAAGGGGTCAAAATGATAAGCGGTCCGCTTCCCATTGGGTTTCAAAGCAAGACAATCAACAACATAATGAAGCTCACGACTCACATCCTTATTTTTGGGGTCAAGTTGCAAGGCATTCTCAAAATCATCAAGTGCCTCCACAAGGAAATTCAATTTCTGTAACGCTAATCCTCTACGATAGAAGGCTTTCACATTGTACGGATCAAAATTCAAGACTAGATTAAAAAAAACACCATGCCTGATTGTAGTGAGAAAGTTTCAACTCACATGCCGCTAAATTTAGAAACAAGGGACACGGCAAGGGAAGAGGCAGCCTGCTGTTCATCTGAAGGAGGAATGCCGAGAAAACAAAAGAACTGAAGAGCTTGTTTATAGAGGAAAACAACCAAAGAAAGATTTCCATCTTTGAAAAAGGAATTACCCCAATCTTTCATCATATGAATACTGTAAATTGATGGCTCCCCCATGATCATAATCCAATGAATAAGAACATCATCATCCATACCAGCATCATCCATAACAAACAACTCACAAAGATTCACAAGTAATGACTGATAATCCATTTGAAAAGCTAGAAACCAGAGGATTAAACAAAAAGCAGTAAAGAAACAGACGAGAACTTTGATTAAACCGGAGCACAATTGAACTAGCTAATTAAACTTTACCGTCGCAACTGAAATTAATCAGTGATAAAGCCCAGGACAACAAGTAAAATTAAAACAGCTGATTTGAAAAGGAGTAAAACAGATGAAGGAGGCAGCCCCACAAAACAAAAATTATCATACCAGGAAGGAAGCAAAGGATTTAGAAGCTATGAAGTTCGCCGGAGGTATCCGACGTCGTTAAAAAACATTTGCAGCCTAAAGTATATAATAGAAAGTAAACTCTCGTCGGCGACCTATAAAATTCGGTGCGGTCGCCGGCGAGAAAACCTCTTCAGATTGGGCTGCGGTGGAGCGGTGGGACAAATTTTGGGGGGTTTTCTAGAGAGGATTTTTTAGGCGGTGCTTAGATAAGATTTCTTTGCTGTTCCACCTATTTACAATTTCATGTATTACTGCTTTAGACTATGTTTATTTATTCGTAGTTGTTGTAGACCTAGTTCCTATATTAAATATTAATATTTTTCCTATACTCACATAGAAGCCCTGATTTTCGTTTTTGTTAACCACATCTCCTTATATTTTACTATACAACAAGATTAACAAAAATAATTAAAATAAATGAGTATTGTCCCAAATTTTGTGTGTACACACATATCAAAGTAACATATAAAATACTAGTTTTACTCCCGTGCAACAATGCACGGGTTTGCATATTCATACAATGAAAACAAAGTTTAAGTAAAATGATTGATTCTTTTTTTTATTAATTCGATTATCTCGTGAGTAGAGGTTGATCTGACACAAATAACCCGACCAACACTCAAATTAAAGACTTACGTACGACCAGTGCTAGAATTGACCGAAATGATCAGCATGACCCAACTTGAGTGTGTTATGGTTTTAAGCTGATCATTATCACTAAAAGAGTAAAATAACTAAAGAAGTGTAATTTACTAACATGTAATTGTAGAAGGTATGGTTTTGACACTTTGTGTAAATAATTCATATTAAATAAGAGTAAGAGATAAAAGAGTAAAATAACTAAAGAAGTGTAATTAATAACATCAACCAATAGAAACCCTTTAATTGTTTTAGCTTTTATAGAAGGGGAATTTTTGAATTTTGTAAGTTATATAAATAAAATTTCATTTAAAAAGGATGATTTATAAATAATACAAATAAATTAAAATGAACTCCGTAATATGTCAAGTGTGATTTCATTTTATAGATCATGAAAAGTTATGAATTTTGGTTTAATTATATATTTTTTTAATTTGTAAAATTAAAATTAAATCTATTTTAAAAACAGTGATAATAGCTTTTTTTTTTCATTAAACCTTCTACACACTCACTAGTTGCCACATGACATGTAAGAAGAAGGTCTTGAATGTGGTCTATGTGTTCTGTATTGAACCGCCTGGAAAGCAAACAAGCTCTTTATTTTATTTTTATTTCCCTTTTGATTTTATACCTTTTTTTGTCCTTATTCAAGACATAGCCCATGTTAAACCTACCTATAAACGTAGTCTATATATAAACTAGTTTTAATCCCGTACAAAAAAAATGCATGGTTTAATTATGACATACGTAATATGTTAGTTAATATGATATATATCATGTTCTAAATGAACTTGCTAATAAAAAAAGTGTTATCATAAAAGGAATTCAATATTTCAATGCACAAATAAAAAAAATCAATGAAACTCATATTCTAAAAAGCTTCTTTATAAATTACATAAAGTAACCATGTTTTTGTTTTTAGTTTTATTTTCTCACTGGACAAAAAATTAGAGTGATCATTCAAAGATGCAGAGGAAGATAAAAACAACCATTCATATTGTCATTCAAAACGAGTCATTCACAATCGAGTTATTAGCATGTTTTGTGCAACCGAAATAAGACGTAAATGGAACACCAAAAACATGTGCAAACCATAACCGAAACGTAAATCATTTGATACGAAATAAGGCGGAAAAATCCTCAAAAGAGGCCTCCCAGCCGGTTGGACCAACCGGTGGCCGGCCAACCGTCCAAGAAACAAGCAAAATCAACGAAAAATAGAAAGGGGTTCCCAGCCGGTTGGGCACCGGTGGCCGGCCCACCGGCTGGTGTCACTTGGCCCTGGAGTCTGGGCTGCATTTGGCTGTGTTCCCAGCCATTGGTGGCACCGGTAGCCGGCTGGGACACCAGGCCACGGTCCAAACAACACTAAACATGCTCTTTTCGAAACCGATCATGCAATAACTTAATTCATGCTTTCTAACATATATTTATGGCACGTAAACCAACAACATATACATGTGAGACGGTCTCCAAAGTCATGAAACATATCATTCATGACCCGAGTCAAAATCATACGAAAATGAACAAACGTAAACAATCCAATCATAAACCAATCATATAATATCAAACAAGTTATATAATCATCCATTTCATCC
>JAOWBH010151867.1:0-12088 GCA_028566215.1 Silene coronaria | reverse complement strand
GGACTTTGGTTGTAAATCTGGTTTACTATTTCTTTTATGCATATTTACTTCCGTCTTTGAATTGATACATGTCTAATTGTCTACGCATATTTCATCTCGTCTGACCTATAGTTACTTCAATGTATTTCTAAACAGATTCGGTCGCAGGCTATTAGTCGTCCAGTAGTCTTTGTTTCAAGTCTTTGCTTTAGTCTCAAGGCCAATTATCTCGTGGCTACGTCTAGACCGATAACCGGGTTTGCTCTAATTAGCATCAGATTGAAGTAACTTATTAATTTTATTGTATCTCTTGCAAAATATTAAGAACAACATGTGAGATTGTGAAACGTCGAAACTAAAAAAAATTTGCGAGCGGCACTAATTGATTCATATACTTACTTGATGAGTTACATCTACTAGACACTTCACTTACATACCAATAACTAAAATCTAACTAGACACTTCACTTACATACCAATAATTAAAATCTTAAAAGAAGAAGAAATAAATCGATTTCTATATCTTGGTGTATCTTGCGCAACGCGCATGATACAACAACTAGTATTGAACAAAAGCAATAGCCAATGAAATCGCTCCAAAACAATAGCCAATGAAATCGCTTCAAAAGTTCCAATGGCCAATGAAATCGCTCCAAAACAATAGCCAACGAAATCGCTTCAAAAATTCCTCTTTTAAGTATATAATACGATTTATACGGGTGGTCACTCACTCTACTCGTCTCATTAACCATGCTCTCCACATTCTTTTAAGCCCAATTTTTCCTTCTAAACCAAATCACAACCACAAATTATTAGATAAGGTGGCCTCTTACGATAATACTAGCCCATTAGTATTTCAACCCCAATAATTAACTTTAAAACAACAATTGGCAGTTAATCAAAATAAAACTATGTGCACCCCTTTAAAAAGATCATACCCGCAAGGGTAAGGTCTAGTGGTTAAAATTTGGGTGAAACTCCCAAGAGACCCAGGTTTAAGTAAACCTGACAAAACTGACCCGACCCAAACCCGACTCGACACTCGAACTCAAAACCCGATTTTGACCCAAAACCCGAAATGACCTGACCCGACCCGAACATGACAGAGGTTTGTTGTCCCGGAACTTGCGCGAGACCTGAAATGATCCGATCCGAAACCGACCGACCCAGAATTGACTCGACAAAATATAACTCTAATTGTACAAAGACTTAAAACAACCCGGAATGTTGATAAATGTACTTTATCTCTCCTAGTTATTGACCCGAAATCAACCCGGACCCGAATTGACCTGACCTTCTTTGACCTGAAAATGACCTGACCAACATACCCGAAACCTGAAACAATCTGACCCGACTCGAACTAACCCGACCCAAATTGGTCCAACTCGAACCCGACCTTATTGACCCGTTTGGCAGGTCTAGGTTCAAGCCTCCTCAAGAGCAAATCTTGTGGATCATTCTTGGTCTGAGTTCATACCTTATAGACTTCGAGCCTGTCATCTTCGGTTTACCGCATATCAGCCGCTTTAATCATTTCTCCACTATATTCTCAAAAATTCCTCCGACCATGTTTTACTTGTTTCTCACAAGCTGCGTGATAATGATCATCAATTATCCTCCCTCAACTTTGGATTGTTTGATTCTTGATAATGATATGATAGAAATAGTGACTTTATTCAAGAATTTTATAAAATCGCAAGTCTATATGTTTGTTTATTTTTTCATGTATATCATTTCTTGTAGTTTGATTTGTTTCAGAATGAGGTGCTAAGTGGCAAAATAGTTTTAATGTGTAGAAGCATCAGCATGATCATGTGTGGTTGCTAAGTTGTATGTTGTAGGTTTGCTAAGTGTTTTAGCCATACGTTGGAGGTCTGCTTTCTTCTAACTAGAGGTGTTCTTGGTAAAATGCAATATAATTACTATCTACCAAAAAACCAAAGTTTGATTTGTTCTTGTGTCACATTTTTTTGCTCTTGTTTCGTCTTATTTTTGTATAGTTGTAAACTTGTAAAGTTGTGGAGAAAATTCCCATCCCCATTTTACTACTAAGAGAATAAAAATTCTCTTAATTTTTCCTTCCAAAAAGCATAAATCTCAATAAGGAAATGACTTAAACTTTCTTCTAATAAGATAATGTCTTTTCCTTTAAATTAATCATATAAATAAACTTTAATCTTTTAATTAAATTTAAAATTATGATTTTTTTTTCATTATCATAACATAGAATTAGTATTAAACTATAGACTATAAGTTGCAAAATTATCATAATGCAAGAATTATTACTTTAAAGAATAACTCGACACATAAGTACTTTAAGTTCGTGACAAAATATTCATTAAAATAATTAAAAAAATTATAAAATCAAATATGCAATAATATAGTAAAAAAAAAAATATTTTCCCTTCTTTAATCTTTAAAACAAAATAAAAGGTAAACAAATGATCTAAACAAAAGCATAATATAATGTAATAACTTGCATGTTTTTTATTTTTTATACCAAAACTAGTCATACTCTATTAAGATAGAAAAAAAAGTACACACGTGAAAAGTGACAACTAACTATCATGAAACACTAAAACTTAGGAGAAACGGTCTCTCACTAATTTATTGAGAACTAATATTTCGTACTCATTTATTTGTTTTTCGTAACTCTATTATTGACTTATTGTTGATCGTACCATAGTAATTTCGTACCTATTTACATAATAGATGTACCCATTTTATTTTTAATCATCATGTACCATTTTTTCTTAAGATTGTACAATAGTCTCTCAATAAACTTAGTGAGATGCCGTCTCTCAGGACAATCCACAACTGATTTCTTTAGTTATTTTTTTTTAAGATGGTTTTACAAAAAAATAGTCAAAAACAAATTTATTTATAAATTATAACCGTATTAGTGGATAAATAGTTATTAACAAAATTAGTTTCACAATAAATAAGCGATTTTTCTAAAATTTGTCCTTAAGGCACATGATAAGAAGCTAATTAAAGAAATATTTGTAAGAATATTTCATTAATTATGGTAAGTGTTAATTTGTACCTCAATTTTTGATGATATATTCTTGCAAATGTTTCTGTAATTAACTTCTTATAAACGTTTGGATAAGTGAGACTAATCCTTCATTTATAAATTTGCATAAAATATGCAAGATATTTAATTTCTCGATCAGTTATTATAATGTAGAGAAGTCATTATCATGGTGTAAACTCATGACTTAGTCTTAACAAAGTTTGCAAGATAATTGGATTAACAAATTAATGGACTAGCTAAAGCAAACTTCGAAGTATATTATTATAGTATAAACAGACCCAGTAGGTCTCCTGAAAGACCGTCTTCCGTTAAATTAATGAGAGACATTATATGGAAAATATAAATTAAATAATTCTCTTACCTCATCATCTGAGAGGTCTCTCAATATCGATTATTGAGAGTCCGTCTCTCTTAAGTTTTTGTGAAACCGACATCATCATTACGTAATTTCTTTGCAAATGAATCAGCAAGTTTGATTTGGAAGCTACTTAGAGATTTGGGTCGGTGTGATTACGAATCTATGCACACTAGGTTTCTTGTCACGTCGATCTACATTTAAAACCGTCTTAAGTTAAGATCACCTTCTTTCCAATATACGTAATATAAGTTAATTGTGAATATGGACTTAACTTAAAACGGTGTTAAAGTAATTAATTTAAGTTCAGGCCTCTTGATCTCTTAAATCTCGATAAAAATAATTAATCAAAGTTTTCTTCACATAAAAGTTGTAAATTTAACCCAAAATTTAAAATAAAATGCACTAAAAATAGTTTTCTTATAATTTTGCGACGATATTATACTCGTTTTGTGTTTAATTTGAAGCTAATGTGGTGTTGCTTGGCATATTTATTCACCTTAATGATTTTTGATCGATTATTGTTAGATTATTACTAGATCACTTCTCTCTATTTTTTCAACGTGGGAGACCTACATATGATTATTCAACAATTATCATTGAAATTTAATCGAGAAAATAACTATCAGTGAAGTATCCCTCCGTAGTCAATGTAATTATTTTTTTTTCGAATATTTGCCATATTTATTATTTTTGTTTTGATTTTAAAATATCATTTTGTGGTCAAGTTTGTGACATTGCAAATGACATGAGTTTAGACCATGTTAATGGTATCATTCGAATTTGTGACATTTCGAATGACATCGATTTAGTCATATTAATTGTATTTATGATGATATGAGGTAAATATGAATGATGAATTATTAAAAACAGTGAGCTTTACTTAAGACGGTATTATCCGTCTTAAGCTTCCGGATAAAATATTACTACATGGTGGCAATAATTTTTCGCATTATATCTTGAGCATTGGTTGTTTTATATATGTTGAATGTAGCTTAAAAACTGATTGTATCACTCTCAATTTAAAATAATTCATTTTAAATAAAATTAAGAAGTTTATACAAGAAAGCACCAAAAGAGGGGACAACTCTAATAATAATCTTAAAATATTTGAGTATCTAAATAAATTAAATAAAGTGTAGTCAAGCACAACAACCCCATTGACCTAAAATAATACTCTTAAACAAATTCGAATTATATTATTTCATACCAATCTACAACCCATTAATCTGTAACTAAGGACATATATGATGCTTCGTGTAACACCGTCTCATACAAATACTAAAAATGTTCTATGGGGTATATTCCGTGGCTGAACAGAATTTATAAGAGCAGACTATAACTACTATATGAAATAATGTATAGTAAAATCGAACATATTAGCTAAAATTTCTGATACTCCGATTCTTTCACTTTTAGGAGAGCGAGCAGCTCTGCTAGACCTGTGATGAGTGCAAGGACTCATCAACACTAATTAAATTCAATAAAAATAATGCAATCTAATGAATGGACCTACAAAGGGGACAAGTAATATGATGATTATCAAACCATTTGTCCAAGCAATTCTTATGAAAGAAATGCTTACAAGATAACTCACTCACTTCCTCTTCTTCCTTAAACTTTGACAAACATACACAACACTCAATTTTCTCCCTTTTTTTCGTCGTTTGTATATCATTATCGTTATCATTATCATTATTATCGAGGGTAAAATTGGAAGAATTGAATTTAATTATAGAAATTCCTCTTACCCTTCTTTTTATATAACCACATAATTCATTTGAAATGTTGTTTTCATCAACATTTGTAGGAATAACCCATGTTGATGTTGCACCAATCAATTCAAGAATTGATTTTAGTAAATTTTTTAGTATTGCTATTGACATTAATGTATTCATTACTAATATTGGTAGCATTCCATCTGAAGCACTAGGGAAATTTGACAATCCCATTATTATTATTCAGCTGAAAATATCGCTCGAAATCTCAACTTTTAATCAGTTTTTCACTCGAAATCTCAACTTTTAATCAGAATGCTGGTCGAGCTTCTTTTATATATATAGAGGTTATTATAACCTCCTATTTTTGAAAATATGTTTTTATTTTTGTGATTTTTTGCTAAAAATATTTAAAGGGAAAATAGTGAGTAAGGTCAATGATAAATAAGGAAGGTTGGAGGATTAAGGATTTTGGTGAAGAGTTTAAGGAGCTATATATAGTATGAGGTTGTACTAGGTTGATGAAGGGTGAAATCGGTATTTTAATAAGTGGAGTGTTGGAGTTGTTGACGCGTGGTGATACGTGTAAGATTTTCATGTTATTTAAGTGGTTATGCTTAAACATGATTAATTTAAGTTAATTATTATAGGATAATGATAGCCTGATAGGGCGTCAATCTCGGCGTCATCCTTTCACATGTAATAAGTAAAGACTCATGAAATATAAGGTGCATATAAAATGACTTTTGTTTTTGAGGTCCCTATTTAAATTGTATGTGAATTGGTGACGTCGAGATTGAACGTCACCGGATGACGCTAACTCATTTTCCATTATTATATCACACATAATATTAAGGTTGGTCATGTATGTGTTTTGTTACTCAATGCTTAACCAAGTTAAACTTAACCTATGAAATCCTTCTCTTATATATTTTGGTAAGCAAGCTCATCGATTTAGATTAGGAACCTGATTCTAACGTTTATTAGTTCATAGTGGGTTTTATTTAACCCGTCATAAGATTGTGACAGATATCAGCGGTAACAAATAAGAATTTGTGTAACCTATGAAATCCTTCTCTTATATATTTGGGTTGAGTTTGTGTATTTTTGTTTTATCTCTTACATAGTCGTTAAACTTCTGATTCGGATCATTGAATATTATGCTTTACAATTCGATCATATTGATTTAGTTTTGGTAAGCAAGGTCATCGATTCAGATTAGGAACCTGATTTTAACATTGTACATACTACTCCCGATTATAAATTTTAATAATATGTCTTCTGAAAATTTACAATTTACTATCTATTATGTTTCATTTTTTACAATTTACCACTTATTATGTTCACATTTACAAATAACCACATAACTTTCGTGTTCATTTTCATCATTTTCACTTATTTAACATTCTGTTGACGGTTTTGTGTAATTATCGACTTGCCTTCATTTTATCATCTTACGTAAATTTACATTAACCAATATACGCTTACCCATTACATTTAAATCTATCTATAATATTCTTATAAGATGATTTATTATTAAGAAAATTTATGTTTAGCTTGAGCTATAAGCTAGTCTAAGTAAACGTCATAGAGTCCACCAAGATAATAACTTTACAACCAAATACGAAAGTTACTTGGACACGTGTCCTTATTGATTTTACAATAACCAATAAAAATACAAAACGTGTAATTATAAAATGGAGTGGAGAAAGATTTTTGTTAGAATAAACCTATATTATTAATGGATTTTTTATGATAAAAAAAATATATTTAAAACCAGCAAAGCCCAAAGTTTACGCGTATGCTTTATTGTGGGCCGCTTATGTTGCTGTCGATGATTCTATGAAACTACCTTGCTCCCTCCCAAGGCCCATTTGGTTGGTGTGCTATTTTTTTGTAGAGTATATACACTGTACTCTCTCCATACCGGTCAATTATTGTCCTTTAATTTTCAACCTGCTATTAGACATGACAAATTACTAAATAACGTCGACAATTTTTAACGACTTTCCTAATTTGCCCTATACTTCATTTTATTAAAAGTAATATCACTAAAAAAAACCGTTTTACAAACTTTTGTATTTTCGTCATCAGCGCTTAAACTCCGACATTTCCGCCACCAAATTAAAAGAATCGCCGAAGCAAGTAATTTAAATTAGTTTAGCTTTTAAAACTTTTGAAATTAGTTAGTAGCTTTAAATTAGAATCGCTATTGTTAAAAAGGATTAGCGATTATCGATCCTCGCGCCCAAAACTAATCTAAGACGAAAATTATTTATTTTCAAAAAAAAATATGCCGAAAAATGGTCAGGATGAAGAAAATTTTAGTCCGGTTAAAAATAAAAATTTTAAACGATTTTAATTATGTCAACTAATGAAATGGAGTGTGAAAGGTCAAATTACCCATCAAATACTATCCTAAAATAGAAATGACAACAATTGACTGAGACACCTAAAATAAAATAGGACACAAATGACCGGACTAAGGGAGTAATACGAATTCTCGAATTCTGGTTTCAGACGGTTCCTCTTAAACTTAAATTAAAATAATGTAAATGAGAGAGTAATTGATTGTTTAGGTAACAAAAAGCTTGTCTTATTCTATTCAGGTTGGTGTTATTTGCCTGTTTTAATTTTAAGACAGACATTACTGTTTAAGATATATACTAACTACTGTGTATTGTATGTAGTACATTTTAAGTGTTTAAGATTCACAAAGTACTTTTTCAAATTTTAATGCTATATTTAATCTAAAAAATTTCATTTAAGTTGTCTTAATATGTATCATAATCTTAGGGCACATTTTAAAAAATCCGTTATTTCATATTCATAACGGTTACTTTGTTCGGAGATATATGACCAAATTAAAGCCTCAGACTTATTTTAATGTAAAAAAATGAATATTAATAAGCTAACAAAATTTCATTTATTGCAATTTTACCAGCTAAACTAGTCAACTTCTACCAATTATGTAGAAGAAGTTGTTAAACCAATACATAATGTGAGATGTTTTACCTAGGACTAGAGGGAGGACACACGTTAGCAAGTTAACAGTAACAGCATTACAAAGTGACTTAGAATCTGTTATGATCCTTCTAGCAATCTAGCCACCGCTTACCAACCCTTCCCTCTAGGAAATGCATGCATGTTTCTTGCAATATAATTTCATGTACTAGAAGCGATTACAAATTCTTATTTAAGACGGATATATTTATTATATATAAAAACAGATTAAAAATATATCAAAGGATAAGATAAGTTGCTAAATTCTGTCCCTACCATCACCATGTAGTAGTAATTGATATAATTTGGATTAAAAACGTATATCTCCGACTTAAGCAAGAACTATTTACGTATGATATACTGTAATAAGCAATTCCAGCCTATATTTAGTAGGCAGTAGGCACTGAAAACTAAAATGAAAAATGAAAAAGATACGTGTTCCTTGGAAAGTGGAAACCATGGAAACTGTGCTGTGCCTCACATGAATTTCCACTGTTTTTAGTACCTCAGACCAATAATTCACCTATAAACTTGTTTATAATATAAAACGAGTATAAAATTCTCACCTAAAAAAAAAAAAAAAAAAAAAGAGAGAATGAGTACCACCACTGATAACTTCATCCGCTAAGTCACTTACGGAGTATATATTCTACTTTGAGTGCAGCCCATGAAAATTGAGCAGACACGGACACAGACTCGGGCGTCCTGCTGTATGTCTAGGCTCATACTCAACTGGAGGGTCCAGCCGTCCAGGGTTCCTGACCCAAGAGAAATGATCATTCACAAAATACTGGCTGATTGTGAAGCACAGTACAATTTTGATGCTAACAAATTTCGAAATAGATTATAAAAAGATGATTCAGTGAATACCCGAATATCAGCTAGTCTAGTTGATATATACTGTTTTCAGTTAGCTAGTTCATCAACAAGCTAAGCTACAACATCATACCGAAATGTTAATCAACCCGCTGTCGAAAAGCATTGCTTCTGATGAAAGAGCAACTCTTTATTACATCGACAATTCATTACATGTTAATCATACAACAAACATAACTACACAAGTACGGTAGTTCACATCAGTTCGGAAACTTGACTACGACAAGAACTCAGCAACTAACAGAGCTTTAGCTCTGTCATAACTTAGGACCGGCTGGCTGTCTTGAATCATCATCTTAAACAGTTACCGACAGTTATCGAAACTTCAGCAACTTCTTAAAGTGCAATCTTTAGTACAACAGAAATACTACTGCATCAAAATCTATCTGTAATCTTAATTGCATGAACCACTGGTGTCTTCTTCTAAATTGAAATGCATCGATAACCAGTTATGATGATCGACAAGTTTGAGTAGTTTCTGATGAAAGTGTAACTTTTTATTACATCCAAGTTCATTACAAGTTAATCGTACAACAAACAAAGCACTAGTACATTAGTACATCTCAGTTCGGAACTTGACTACAACGAGAACTCAACATCCAACAAAGCTTTAGCTCCGTAATAGGATCAGCTGACATGAATCACCGTCTGTAACAGTTAATGACAGTTATCGAAACTTCAGCAACTTCTAAAATCCGACCTCTGGTACAACAGAAATACAGCTACATTAAAATCTACCTATAATCTCAACTGCATGAACAACCACCGACGTTTCTTCTTCTAACTTGAATGCATTGATTACCAGCTATAATAATCGACAAGTCTACATCATTTCTTCCAGCTTAAACTAACGAAAACCGAGTAAAACAGAACACAAAGATAACCATCACCATCAACATTGTTCAATCAATGCACAAACTAAGCTCTAACAGGCTTCTGTAAAACAGCAGACAAATACACTTGAGACTTCCCAGACCCTCCAACTTTCTCACCAACAACCCATTTCAACTTCTTATACCCGAATTTCTCAATCAATCGGGTCAAAACCCGTTTCCTCTCTTCACTAACACAATAAAAATTATCCAACCAAAACAACCCACCAACCCTCAAAACCCTATCAATATCAAACAACAAAAACTCCATCTTCTCCGCCTTCCCACCAACCTCCAATTCACTCCCAATTCGCACCAAATCAAACAAATTATCATAAAACGGAAACCTATAATCCAAACTCATAAACAAAGGAAACAACCCTCTAGCCGCGATAAACTCGTTAAATGGTCCTCCCACATCCAAACTCTGTGTTACAACAGTCACATTGTGTTCATACATTCGCGCAGCGAAACTGCCTGTTGTCCCACTGCCACCAATATCAAACCCGATCCGAATCTGATCCCCATTACTTACTAACCCTAAAACATCATCAATACTAAAATCATTCTTCCATTTTCCCTTAACAAACCTATCAAATTCGGTCCCGTTTCGACTCAAATCAAACTTATTCCCCCCTAATTTCTTACCCAAACACTTAAAACTATTACAATTATACCCTTCCCAACTACCAACAATCTTATCACTAACACTACTCCAAAGCGACCTCGGCAAAGGGTAAAGTTGTCCAAATTTATTAACCGTTTTACTAAAACATCTCCTCCTAGGTAACGGTTCGCAGCCTCGTAACAATAACTTTTCCGCGGCGATCGTATCGCCCGGACATTGCCCGGAAACCTTATAATTCATAAAATTCGATAAATTTTGAAATGATTTAGCACAAGTATGACCGACTGAGGCGGTCATTTCTGTGATCCCGGACCGGGAATCTTTCCCTAACGGTAAAGCGTGTCGTTCAAGGAAATGCTTGAGCTCTGGAGGTGTATTAATGGCGGAAATGTCGATTGTTTCGTAACCCAGAAGATCTTGCTCAATTTGGGTTAATTTTTTCTGGGATTGTTCGATTTCTTTCATGATTTCTGATACTTTTTCAGAAATTAGGGTATGATGAGGATGAATTGGGTTTTTGTCGAATTGATTGTTGTTGTAAGTGAAAGCGTAAAGAGCGAAGAGATTTGTTGTTACTACTGAAAATAGCATGATTAGGTTAACTGCTGATGAACAGATTGAAGATCTCTTGAATCTTGCTGTTCCGTCACCGATTTTTAGGGAAACTGATCCCATTTTTGGGGATTTTTTCGGTCAATTTTGGGGAGAAATTGATCGGAAAAAAAAGGGGTTTTCTGAGAGTAGCTAGATTTGAGTGAAGTGGAATAGAGTGGAAAAAAAGAGTGTTCAATGGATTTTTTGTGTCCGAAAACGTTCGGGTTCTCGGTATTGAGTCGACCCGATTCTTAAATTGTCGGTTTTGATTAGACCTGACAAACAGATCGAGTTGTGTCAGATTCGTATTCGTGTCAGGTGTAAACGGTTTATGAACCCTTAACCCATACGCGACCCATTTAAATATTGTGTCGTGTTCGTGTCGACTCATTTACGTCATCGAGCCTCAACCTTAACTCGTTAATTCCGTGTCGGGTTCGTGTCGGTTTTCGTGTTATGTCTATATTTGGAAAGTGTAACTATATGTATGTGATGGAGAATGAAGAAAAAATGGATTAATTTTTGAAATAGGTCATACGTGTCGGTTCGTGTCTAGAGAGCTTAAACCAACCCCGACCAATTTAAATCTTGTGTCGTGTTCGTGTCGACCCACTTACTTAAATGGGTCATCATGTCTCAACCTAAACTTGTTAATTTCGTGTCAAGCTCGTGCCATGTCATTATTTGTCAGCTCTAATTTTGATGGTTTTTTTGATGTGTGACCTGGTCACTTGGACCTTGACATGTTAAAACATCTATGACAGAAAAGATTTAGATTTATTTGGGGAGGGAAGTAAACAATTATTTGCGCCATTCCATTTGTTTTTTTTTACGTATTTTCTTTTGTTCCGTTTCATTTGATTTTGTACATTTTCATATACGGAGATCATTCAATCAATTAATAAATACTAGTTTAGATCCCGTGTAATAAATACGGTATATAAAATTTTCTATTTTTATAAAAGTATTTATATAAAATTGGTACCTTATTAATCATTCACATTTCTCATCATTATATTTCCTTTGA
>JAOWBH010151846.1:0-12091 GCA_028566215.1 Silene coronaria | reverse complement strand
AAGTACCGCTCCTCAATGAGATAGCATTAACTTGTTCATGAACTTGTTTACATTGAGAAGGAAGATTTTCGGGTTATCTACTCGAATTTTGGCTAGCTAATTAATTGGGCAACTTGGTTGTCCAACATCTTATTGTGAGCCAATAATTGAGTAATAAGAACTTCTTGCTTCAGAGATACCGGTATTTGTTGTTGTAACATGGCTTTAATCTCAGACATATCATTACTTGGAGGTGGTAGAGGAGGTTGCATCTGCTGAAACTGATTAAAATTTTGACCTCCTTGGTTCTTCTTCTGAAAATTACCTTGCTGCAAATGGCGATTCTGAGGAATCACATAGCTAGAATGTGTGGTTGTTGTTGCGGCGGCGGAATCTTTTCATTGTAGAAATTAGAGTACGGTGTACCCTGCTTGAAAGACTGAAAGGCATGAACTTGCTCCATCGAACTCATACATTTCGCTGCTCTATGCCTATTCATACTACATCTCTCACAAAGAATCTCTTGTTGCACCATAGTATGAACCGTTTATTTATTAACCAAAGATTGAGAGGCCTTCCATTCGGCAATTGAGGCAGTTAATGCCTCCAATTGAGCTGCCAATGTACTATCTAAACCTTCCCTTCTTTTACTACCTCTGGGGTTACCATACTCAGCGGTGTGAGTAGCCATCTCATCGATCAGATTCCAAGCGGTATCATCATTGGTGTTATTCTGAAACCTCCCATTAGCTGCAACATCTAGGATGGCTCTATGATTATCTTACAACCCATTGTAGAATTGATTGCAAAGAAACCACTAATGGAACCCATGATGTGGAACGACACAGACCAATCTGTTCAAATGAATCCAATCCTCATTCAAATCTTCAGATGAGGTTTGTTTGAAACTTGTGATTTGACTTCTCATGACATTGGTCTTCTGTGGTGGATAGTATCTTTTGTAGAATGCAAGAGCAAGTGAATTCCAGACGGTAATTCCATGGGCCTCCATGTTTAAATCACGAAACCATTCTCTAATACTGTCACGTAAGGAGAAGGGAAATAGCACCTCCTTCACCTTTTCTTGAGTCACTCCAGTAGTCAGCGGGATGTTGCAGCAATAATCAGTAAAAATTCCACATGCTTACCCGGATCTTCATTTGCTCCTCCCCCAAACGGATTTCGTTCCACCAAATTGATATAAGATGGGCGAATGTCGAAGGTACCATTGTGGTTGGAAGCTTGAATCCTTTAGGAATAGAAGCAAGAGTAGACTCGGAATGACTAGCAAGTGTAGGCATTGTGGTTATCAAAAGGACTGGATCGTGTGTTAGAAACAGGCATGTCCTCCTCTAGGGACGGATTATCTGACGAAATAGAATGATCGGATTCGGAGTCAAGTATACTCAAGTCTTCTACTTAACCTATCTCTCTATGAAATTTCCGTCTATAGCAAATAGTCTTCTCTGGTTTTGGATCAAAAGGTAGAACCTCGGACGTAGTAGACCTGGGCATACACGAAACAACAAGAAAAAGATAAAACGGTATCAAGAAACCGAAGATCCCTGAAACAAAAGACAAATTAAACAAAAACAAACAAATAAATGCTGCCTCCCTGGCAACGGCGCCAATTTTGATAAGGCTAAAGTCGTAGTCACCTTAATCAAAATAAACCTAAAATACTACTAAGTACTAACTAATAGTCCGCGGTAGGTAAGGTATCGAATTCACTGGGAGGCGATTATTATCTATTTGTTAATATTTAATAAGTCTAAAGGTAACATTTCTTTAAGATTTGATTGGTGTCAAAAACTAATTGAAATTTAAAATAAAGGCGAATTTAATAATATTAAAGAGTATAGGGATTCAGGTTCACTAGGTCAACTATTCGGGGAGTCAGATTTAATTCATTGATAGGGCTAGTTACGTTGTTTAAGGCTATATGATCAGTCGATTCAATATCTCCTTTAGATCTAATTTAACATGACGGTCGCTATAATTAAATCGGTCTATCCAGTTATCGTAGCCTATATTGATTCTAACCCGGTCGGTGAAAGACACAATTTGCTACACTAATCAATTAACCATGGCCAGTAATTAACTAATCAGATTCAGGACAATAAATTGAACAATAACGAATATGCAATTTAACTATCAATTTACTAATCAAATCCCCCCTCTAATCAACCAAGATCCCCTTCACCCTAGATTGGAAATTTAGCTACTCATACTAGTAATAATAACAACAACAATAATAAGGAAGAACATAATTAAAAGAATAAATAACAATGAACAATAAAGCAATTCTAAAACTTGATTAATGTAGAAAGATTAGAAATACCGTAATAGATCCGGAAGATAATAAAGTAGCTAAACTAATCTAAAGCTAACCTAAGAGTTTTTAGGAGTATTTTCTGTAATAAGAAGCGTAACCTAATAATAATACCCGAACATGGTATTTATAGTATCAATAATACGTAATTAGGAAAATATACGAAAGTTCCCAGCAAAAAGCAAACTCGATCGAGTCTGGGAAACTCGATCGAGTTCACGGTCTTCTCAGCCTATTCTTCGCACAATCTTCATCAATTCTCGACTTTGCTTTCCTAGACTTCCGTGCCATGCTACGTATATCCCGTCATGCCAATTCTGCGGTGCTCCATTTCATTCTTTTGCTCCATAAATGCATTATTCCTGCATTAAACACCGAAAAGCGGAAGTATTGACATTCTAATATAAATGACATATAAATGACAAAATTAGCACGAAAATCATCTCAAGACAACTCAAGGGGAGGCATAAAAGTGTATACAAATATGACTCATCAACGCTATCTAATTAGGTTTTGACAAAGTTATATAGAGATTTAAATTTGACCCGCTGAATTTAATTTAATTTCCATGATCTAGATTGAATTTTGGATTTATAGCTATCCTTAGTAAATAAAAAAATATCTATATGGACTACACTACAAAGCCGAATTTCATATAATCCATTAGGAATTTTAAAATATTTTTAGCTAGCCTATGTCTTAAAGTAGATAAGTAGACAATATTAAAAATTCGTTTCACTACCTATAACAGTTAGTTGTATGCAAAGCCAGGGTATATTTATTTATTTTAAATGGTGCACTACAAATATGGTTCAGATTCTCTCCATTTCCTTGTAAAAAATGACCTCTATTTCTTATAACGGTCAGCCGACATTCTTTTCGCAAAGAGATTAAATTGTAAGCAGATTGCTAGGAATTACCAGTAAAGTAACGTGTTTATGATTACAAAAACATATCCAACATATATGTAGGGCAATTTTAATGAACATGTCAAAAATAGAAAATGTGGCATATTCATTAGCAAATTAGAAATGTACAGAGCATTAGGATGACAAATTTCGTCAAGTTGGAGATGGAGTTAACTTTAATCGATGCCTCTTTATAAGCGTGATTCGAAATTTGTAGTGGCCATGTTGAAACTAAATGTATTGTTCCTATAAGTTCAGTTAATTTCATATCAATTCAGTTAAGTCAATTTCAGTCCAAAAGAACAAGGCGAATATTATTACATCATAATAAGTTCAGTTCAATTGAAAAAAAAGTTAAGTTTCTACAAATTCAGTTAGGAAAATTTAAGCTTCTATATAATTAGTTCTCAGCTTCATTCATTTCAGTTCAGATGAACTTTTCTCAAATTAACTCTTACTTCAACTCAATTCAATTCAACTAAGCGTCATTCATTTTAGTTCACTTCACCTCCATTTGGTTCAGTTCAGCTCAATACTTCTTCTATTAACTCTCACTTCAGCTCAATTCCAATCGCCTACTTTAACAATTCAACACAAAGATTCAGGAAAAATGATTGAAACACATAAGGTTGACACCTTTTCTACCTTAGTCTCGATTGGAACAATAGAAGCAAAGCAATTCAACACATAGATTCGGGATAAATGATTGGGACATATAAGGTTGACATACACTTTTCTTACCTTAGTCTTGATTGGAACAATAGAAGTAAAGAGACAGTGTTTAATTGGACATAGTACAAGTGGGAGACTGTTGGATTTATGTTAATGGTCCAATTAAGGTAACCCGATTTACATTCTATATAACCATAACGTTTTGCTAGGAGCCGCTTACGGACCAAGTCTTAAATGAGTTTAAGGCAAACTCGTGTCTCAATTCCATTAATTCAATTCACTTCAGCTCAACAGTACTTATCATATTAACTCTCATTTAAGCCCCATTCATTTCAGCTTAATTCCATTCAGCTCACCTCAGCTCTGTTACACTTCAACTCATCAGCTTAACTCAGCTTCATTCAATTCAGCTCAGATGAACTCTTACTTTAGCTCAACTCAATTCAACTAAACTTTATTCAGTTCAGTTTAATTCACCTCCATTTGGTTCAGTTCAACTAAATACTTCTCGTATTAACTCACACTTCAGCTCAATTCCATCAATTCAGTTCACTTTAGCTCAACACTTCTCATATTAACTATTGTTTCAGCTCCATTTAGTTCAGCTCAATTCTATTCAGCTCAACTCAGCTCCTTTCAATTCAATTCAGCTCAACACAATTTCATCCAATTCTCAAATTAACTCTTATTGTCGCTTCATTCATTTTAGGTCAACTCTATTCAATTTAGTTTAGCTCAAATCTTCTCAAAATAATTCTTACTTCAACTCCATTAAGATCAGATCAACTACATTAAATTCAGTTCAACTCAGCTCCATTCAGTTCAACTTAACTTTTATCAAATTAACAATTACTTCAACTCCATCATGTTTAGCTCAACTCTATAAAGTGTTGTTAAGCTCAACTCAGCTCCATTCAGTTCAGTCGTTCAACTTCTCTTCTCTCAGCCTAAAGTCGCACGTGCAAGGACGGTAAATGTCTTTTTTAGGCAAAACTCCTTTAGAGTATGTTTAGTTCAAGTCTTTTTCATTGATACACCAGCTCCAAACAACACACAAATTCTTATTTCAGACCAAGGTATCCGTCTTATTAATAAGACGTATACCATATTCTCTCACAAAATATTCATTTAGGGTGAGTGGAGAAGCACATGAGGGTCCTACCTTTGTCCCCTCTACCCATTTCCTCTCACAAACGACCCGTCTTAAGCAAGACTTACTCCAAACAACAAGCCCGGACATTAAATATAGTCTTAGGGTATTTTAAAACAAAGTTTAGAAATACCATTGACATTTTTAATCGAATAGTACCACCTAAAATTCGAAGAAATAGAAGAATATCAAGGTTTGATTACATAAGAGAGTTCAGAGTTGCCCAAAAAGAAGCACATTCAAATACCAGAAACTCACGAGTGAAATAAAAATAAAAAATGGATGCGAAAATGGAGAAGAAAATAGAAGAAAGTGTGTTGGAAATCCTTGAAACCTCGGACATGCAAGAGATGACTGAGTACAAAGTTCGCAAACTCGCCGCCGAAAAACTCGGCATCGACCTCTCCGAACCTTCTCGAAAGAAATTCGTCCGCCATGTCGTCGAAACGTTTCTTGAGCAACAAGCTCAACAACAGCAACAAAACGATGCCGTTCAAGCCGAAGAGAACGCATCCGCAGAAGAAGAAGAAGAAGAGGAAGGGAGTAATAGTCGAGCCGATGGCAAGGAGTACGACGACGACGGCGATCTTATTATCTGCCGGGTTCGTTGCCTCTTCTCTCCTTTCTTTATATCTTCTCAATCTATTTATTTCATTTCTATACGTTTGATCGATATATGTGTATTGTTTCATTGTCTCGCTAATGGATAATGATTCATAACCCTAACTCAGTGGCGGATTTAGGGGGCTAGCAGCTGCGGTCGCCCCCGCTGGCGACCGGAAATTTCAAAGTATTTGGTAACTATTTTCGCGCTTCCCTTATACCCGCTAAAATTTCTCGCCCCCGCTGGGGTCAATTTCTGGCTCCGCCACGGCCTAACTTGTTAGTGGTAGTTACCAAATTTCAATTTGCAGATGACTATATTATTCCGGCATGTTAATGTTACCAAAAAAATTAAATTGCTGTCATGTGCTGTGCTGTCTTTTTAACGAATACTCGTTGCTCAGTTGATCAGTTCTTGCTTATGCTTTTTGGAACTGTTTCGTGCAGTTATCCGAGAAGCGAAGGGTGACGATTCAGGACTTCAGAGGGAAGACATTGGTGTCTATACGGGAATTTTACAAGAAAGATGGGAAATTTCTTCCTACTTCCAAAGGTACTAGTACTACTTCAATTCTAAGTTTTTTGGTGCCGAATTTAGGCATTTCTTTGTTACAATTTAGTCATGTGCTGAATGGAATTTTCATTGGAAGTTTGTATGCTGTTAGCGTTTGAGACACCATAGGTAAATTAGGCTAAAAGCTTCAACGTCAATAATGGATGAGTTGTGTTGAATCTTTTGTTGATACATAGTGTAAGAGTATAATAGAGATGGAGGCAGTTCAAATTCATAAACGAAATGGTCTGTTGGTCTTGTTTGGCTCATGAAATTTTTTGTCAATACTTGAAGTTATAAGGCATGACCAAATCGAGGTTTGAAGTTAAAAAATAGCAACTGGACCTGATCAATGAACTCCTTCCGGCCACCGCTAAAGGCAAATCAACGGAGATCCTGGAGTATGGTTGTTGCCTTTTTGGGGTGGGTGGATTGGCATTGGCTACTAAGAGGTTATGTTGTGTAGTCCTCTAGGAATTATTGCTACTTGGTATAACATCCAAGCAAAGCAGCGTACAGCTAATGGTTTTAAGAGGCTGCTAGGTCTAGTATTGTGGGTTGCGTGTTGCGTATTTGTGTGCTTTTAGCTGCACAATGATGGAGCAAAAAGGCAGTTGAGATATTTTCATGGGCATAGCAAGGTCGAGTATCAATCTACAACCCTATCTTGGATTAGTTAGTAGTTAGTAACTCAGTACGGCATGAAACAAGGGCAACACACAGCTCAATTGTTTAAGAGGCTGCTGGTTCAAGTGACAGTGGCTCTAATTTGTGCCTTCAAATTAGCAAGTAGAGGTAACAAGAATAGAGCTTAGTAATTCTGATTTTCTAATATGCATCCCAAGTCTTGAGTCTTGACACGGGATTTGTCGCCCTCCCCCGGTCAAAACAAAATTAACTCGACTAATGTAGTAGGGTAGTCGAGGTCGAATCCACATGGATAGTTTGTCTTAAATTATAAGTTAGCTACGCAAATCAAGAAGTTGGTTGAATTTAAGCTAAGTGACTAAATTACTAATTAACTAAATCTACTAAACTAAGTAAACAAGTAATGGAATAATGATTTAAACAATAAAGAAAGGTCTATGGTCCAATTTTCTCCACCAACACACCTTGTTTACGCCCATGAACTCCAAGTGACAAGTTAATTCTTGGAATTCCTTGGGGATTCTTGGTTAGGGCTTGCTAAGGTAATGAGATAAAGGGAACGCCTCTAGGGTCAACTACCTCCCTCCCGGGTTTGTGAGTCGGAATCTTAGGTCTCAGCCCACTCCCATGGTACCCACACATCTAACTCATTAAGTTCACGTCTAAATCCCATCCTTCCCCCTCCTTCTCCCAAGGTAAGAAGTCCAAACGAACCTTACCAAGTTCCCACTTCCGTGTTCAACTAGGTTTGGTAAGGCTAGTCAAAGAGAATATGTATAATTCCTAGACCTAACCGATTTTCATCGGTGGCCAAGGGTCAAGGACTCAAAACAACCCTCAATAACATAGATAATCCCGATCCCCAACAAACCTCATCCACATACCCCGGCAACTTGTTAATTATGGAATTCAATTAAATAAATTTGGCATGTTAGGGATTATTCGTCCCTAGTGAAAATACTACTCACTAGTCATACTTAATCCAACACAAGACACATAAATAGTTACTCTAAACATAAGATTAAGCATAATTTAATAATATAGATTGTAACTTTAAACTAATCTAATAAGATTTAACTAAATCTAGACATAAACACATAGTATCTAGTAACTAGTAACATAGGCACACAAGACAAAATTAAAATCACATTTATAAGTACAATTAACAATAAAGATATGAACTTCAAGCTAAATCACAAAGCAAACAAGAAATAAGGGAAACTTGAACAAAAACGAGGGAGAGATAGAAAATTATACCAACTTGAATTAAATGGAAATGAGAAGATGAATCTTCATACAATATTGTAAATCAAAAACCATAAATTACTCTAAGCTAAGAACGATTAAAAATAAAGAAGAGTTTTTTATTTGAAAAACAAAACTGAAAGTTGCTAGAACCTACTCCTACTCTCCGCTTTCTACTCTGCCTTCCGTCCTCTTTCCAAAAACAAAGTGAAGGCTCCTAACAAATCAAAAGTCAGACCCCAAAAATGAGTGTGGACTAGTGGAGCATTACAAATTACAAAGTGCAATGCAATAAGCTCATGTATTGGTTGACGACCAAAGAAGCATGCAGCCAATAGTTATAGCAAATAACTTCCTTGTACTCGGTCTTAATCCGTCCCATTCACTTGCTCTCACTTGACTCTATATATAAAACTGGGTTGATGCGCCACGTCGCGTTTCAACCTTAATTACAAGCATTAAATACCACAAATAATCATTAAAATAATCATTAATGTGAAGATAATAAATTCTGCATAAATCTCAGCAAAATATTATTTACAGTTTAATAATATTTTTTAAATTAAATTAAATAAATACGGTCTTTTGATTTTGAATTTATAAAAGAAACATATATTTACAAAAATTATAAAACCTAAATTATTACGTTTGTTGCGAAAAATGCTTTTAATTGAGTATAATATCTGTTATATTTATTGATATAATTTGATTATTAATATGGTTTAAGTGAATGCATAACAATACTTTACATTTAAGTAATATAACGTTTTGAGAAAGTTATAAAAATTACACCATTAGATGGATCAAGAAAAATATATTTGTAAGAGTCATTGTATCTATGAAAAAATAATTAAAGATAATTATTAAGAGATTAGTTTTTATAATGTCTTAATGAGCAACCACAAAATAAATATTTTAATTTGAGTCAACATGGCGAACGGGTCTCGCGAAGCGCGAGATCCTATCTAGTAACAAAATAAATAGGAGCACTACCAAAATCCAAAGAAATAACATGAAATAATTTTATTTAAAACTAAACGGTTAATGTTCGATTTAACACAAAAAATGGGTCAATAAAGCTAGCTCGAGTTATTAATTAGATAAAATAAGGGATAAAATGTGGGTTAAAAATACGTAAAATATGGTGTTATCAAGTCTCAATCTGAAACCCTTATGTGGTTTTTTGTAATATGGAATTAGTACATCATGCAACTAGGCTAGCATACAGCTCCATGGATAATTGGATAGTAGAAGTTTTTGGGTGTGTTGTGGCTAGGGATGACTTCGCTTCGAAAATCAATCATTAGATTCGTTATTATCTCATATTATCTTCAGGCTTGAGAGTACCTACTTAGGCTGAAGTGAAGGAGTAAAATGTTCAAGATAATAATTAAGGGTATTAGCAACTCCATTTCCATGCAAGGCTAACTCCTGAATATTTTTTTGTATTTGTTATCCGTTTCTTATGTGAGTTCCCTTTTCCTTCATATTTTGTGTTTTGTAGATTTATGGGAGAGGCATTGGTCATTTGCTAATGTTATAAAACTAATATTTAATTCACATCATGTAGCCATGTAGGTGCATTGGGTAAGAGTCATAGTAATCACTATCAAATGGTCGTCAACCATGTTTTTTGTCTTTCCCAAGGATGTCATTCTGATGTATTCTTGCTTTGTGTTGGCTGAACTCTGACTTTTGAGTCGTAGCAATGGCTAATATTAGCTACTGAGTTATGGTAATTGTTGATTTAGTTGGTTTGCACGCTGCTTGCAATGCGACTCCAAATATGTGTGAATAACTTGTAATTTACATCACCTTTGTTTCGAGCAGTTGGTTTTCTGTAAATTTAACTGTTTGGGCCGTGGGTCCCAAGATAATGCTCAGTTTTTGAAAATGGTCCGTATACAATTCTGAATATTCAGGACCATTGCTTAGCTTCACGCTAGACCTGTTACATCCAAATGAAGAGTAGTGATCCTCTTGATATCAGGAGGTTTTAATGAGACCAATATAGTATATCCAAAGGCTAGATTTGATTTTCAAGGTGTGTGGGGGGATTTTTTTTGCTGCTGTTGTGTGTATTTAATTATAGCACTAGTGCAGATCCCGTGCGTGCTAATGCACGGTATTTTAAGTTGTTGTATAAAGATTTTAGTAATTAATTAAACAACACTTATTGCGTGAGATTGTCTTATTCTTTGAGACAGTTCCATTGTGTAAAAAGATAACTCATTTAGTAGGCATTAAATGAATTATTTTTTAATAAAAATAAGGGTTATTTAATAAGAATAATCCAAACTATGCCTTACCTTCTCAAATTAATCCCAACTATATTTTAACTCATATTAATCCAATCTTTGCACTCATTTTTCTTATATTGCTCTTTTGGAAGGGCAACCTATTAAACAGGTTACTCATTTCCTCTTTACCAATCTTCAGCATCCATCATCTTCCTTCTTTACCAAACTTCAAACTATCAAAACTCAGTGAACCCATATACACCAACATTCCCATAATGTATAACAACGGTGCAAACAAATTATTCATGATCAATTCCCTCGGCTGAACAAGCAAATACTAGAAACTGACAAATCAATAAAAAAACAAACCCACAAAATCTCATGATTCCAGAAACAGACTAAAACGACACCAATTCAAATTACTACCACTATAATCACCCACTAAGACCTCCAAAATCCCCTAAATCAAAAACACATGAAAAATCAAATCGAAAAAAAAATTACATTTTCTATCGATTATGCTTCAATGGCGTCTGACAAAAGAGAGAGAGAGATGACGAAAAAAATGGAAGAAGATGAAGGGCGTCTAAAGAAATATCAAATTTTGACGACAACCTTAGATTTGATGGTGAAATTAATTAATGGGTAGTTAGTGTTTGGTGAAATAATTAATGGGCTTCTGATTGAATTGAGAAATTTGGGAAAAATAATTAATGTGGCAGAGAGATATTGGAAGTCTATGAGTGAGTGTGAAAGTAGCAGAGTAAAATAAAGATGGGATTAAGAGATTATGTGAGTCGTGCAAATAAACAAGTAAAAAAAAATTAGAATTATGTTAGTTGATTATGAGTTTACTGGCAAAAAGAAGGTGTAATTGGATGAAGAAAAAGACTCAAGAAAATGAAGACTTTAAGAAACCTACAAAAATTCACTCTTCACCGGATATAACAAGTAAAAATTAAGGCTGGTGCAGTATAAGAAAAATGGGTACAAAAATCGGATTAATATGAGTTAAAGTGTAGTCAGGATTAATTTATGAAGGGGATGCATAGTTTGAATTATTCTCGTTAAATAACCCTTATTATTATTATTATTATTATTATTATTATTATTATTATTTTAATGAATGCATCAACCCTATCTGTATTTCGCCAGTAGTATACTTGTATCTTCCACATATATACTTCCTCTTCCACCCATCTTGTCTTTTATCAACGTTTTTATCACGTGATGCAATAGAGTAGAGTAAATACTCTAACGTCCGGAGTATAATATTGCATATAAAGTATGTATGTCTCTCGTGGGCCGCATAAGTCATAACCTTATCAAGTTATCGTCAAAACTTACTAACGTCCGCCCCATCCTATTTTTTTTTTTTTTTTTTTTTTATTAAAAAAGAAAACTAGGTTGATCCTCTTGAGTAGGACAAACCTATCCCATCCTTTTGGATGAGGGAGGAGAGTGAAAGCCAATGACTTTCGACCCACCTCGAAGAAGAAGGACATGAATGCCCCAAATTGGCAATAAAGTTGGCTACTTTATTGGCCTCGCGAAAACAATGAGTAAAATTCACTTCCGTGAAAGAAGAAAGTTCGACTTTAATATCATCGATTAGAGAAGAAATTTCCCAGGGAACCTTCCACGTTCCATGGATAGAGTTAATAACACAAAGAATATCTCCTTCAATAGCTAATAGGTTAAAACCCAGAGTTTTAGCTGCTATAATGCTTTCTCTAAGTGCAAGAGCTTCCTCTAATAGAA
>JAOWBH010151835.1:0-12092 GCA_028566215.1 Silene coronaria | reverse complement strand
GAATATGGATCCTTTCTCTTGCTTGCCTTCCTTGTCTTTATAGTGAATAAACCCTAGTGGGTTTATTAGGGTTTACCCCTTAGTTGTCTTTCTCTCCAAGATAGGGTTTTTGGCCCAAACAAAGGTTAACTCATTTGTCTATGGCTATATATTTAGAGGGATCATTATGCGTTTAAAGCTTAACGACGTTGGAGGTAGATTCATACAACCGTTTTGCCCTCACAGATGGGAGCCTAAGTTGATCTCATTACGTGATAAGCTTTACGTCTTTGGGGGAATTCCGAGTGACCTTATCGTCAAGGTCAACTATGATCGTGAACCTTTCGGTGAAATATATGACCCGGAGTTTGATCACTGGTCCACCTTAGTAGCTCCCCTACTTAATGAGTGTTTTGATGCACTCCTTGTTGCTTCCCTTGGGGAAACCGAGGGTAAGATCCTGGTTTACTCTCCCATTGAAGAGGTTCGTGTGATATACATCTATGATGTTGATGCTAAGGTCTGGGAGACTCACCCTTATAGCACCCTGAATTCTGTTTTAGTCGGTAAAAGATGGATATCGGGATCCGAGGTTTATAATGAAGATGATAACATGATATATTGGATTGATAAGAGGTCTTCTTTTATTTGTGGATTCGATTGGAAGCAACGACGACTTTATTCTGGCCCCATCATTGGTATGGAGTGCGAGCATGATTTCAAAACCATGATTCGTGCAAATAATCACGTTTCTTTGCATCATCTCTCCGGTGATCTGTTTTACTTATTCTGGGATACTAGGTAACAGAGGGAGCAAAGTGATGTCAAATCTGAACTTCATTTCACCGTCTTACGAGTCGTTAAGTATACATCCATCTCTGCTTTGGATGCTTTTGTCGTCGGTTGCCTTAAGCATACCCTTAGTGGCTGGTATTGCTCCTTTGACGCTGTGCACATTTGATTAGAACATTGTCGCACGTTGGCTATGCATTAGGGTCGATTTTCAAGTACTTGTTTAGTTTGGACTCGAAAAAAAAGTACTGGTGTAGATTCCATTTGGAAGGCCTGCTCACTACATCGAATTGTGGTTCGAATATCAAACATGAGAAAATTTATGTATTTGTAGGCTATGTAATATTTGATGTCAATGAGAAATTTTAATTTATGGCAAATTATAATTCCCCTAACACGATGCATGGTTCAATAGTCATCGCACTCATCGGCAGGTGTGGAAGCTCACCCTAACTTGTTGGCTATATTGACTCAACATAATCGAAGTATATAGCCGATATGACTTAATGATAGTTCTTTTTTACTCGAGTTACTCGATTATCAGCTTTAAACGTCAACCAGAGCAACCACTGCTGTAATGCTGAAAATCATGTCACAAGAATAAGTATTTGCTTTTTCACACCAGGCTGAACGTAATCTCACACAAATAAGTCTCGACTTTTGCACGCGAGCCTTAACCAGATACTTGGAAGTTTGTTCATGATTTTCCTTGCGGGGTTCAAGGTTATAGGCTCAATCGCCACGATCCGGTAAGATTCAGATGGCTTTCCTTGTACAATCGATCCTGTTGATGACTTAATTTGATTGAGCTTCCAAGTTTCTCCGTGAAATGTTGTTACCGGTTCGGGACAGTTCATTTAAGCCTTAAAGAGCTTATCAATGTTATGAAGTCTACAGAACAATTAGTCAATTACACACAGTTGAATTAAGGCCTTGTGCCCTTGTCATGGTTTATACCCGGCAATTTTGATCTCGCCAGAAACTTGAATTTGACTCGAACCCGAATTGACCCAGCCCAATAAAACCTGTTCCAAATGCTTATTGTTGCACATTAATTATTATCCATAAATAACTTGATAATAGTTGATCCAAAATTACCAGCCCAACCCAATCCTTGCAAACCCAAAATTGACCTGACCCGACCCCATTAAGCCGTTTGCCACGTCTATTAATACACGTGTATGTATCTGGGTCAATTTTTTTACATGTCAAAACGATGGAGCAGGTTCGGTTTGGTAGGAACAAAAGTGGAGGCCCATGAGATCCGAGTCTCCGACATTGAATTGCCAAAGAAATGAAGGATGTTATGGAAGTGACATTGTCGAAGGGGACTTAGAATGTAAATTAGGAATAATTTAGTCATTTTGCATTTGTGTTTCAGCCCAAATTCTTAGTATAAGAAGGGAGTATCTATCTTAAACTTAAACCGAGTCAAGTATCATAGATAAGACAAAAGAAAAATGTCTATGCATTATACAAGTGGATGTTATCTTACCCATTTTAATCACAAGACGGATATATCCGTCACTAACTGTTTTCTCAGAATTTATGCTAGGTGATTTTCGAATATAAACTGTCAAAATGTGCAAGCAAACGGCAGGAGATATCCGGGGGTTACAAACATTAGTTGTATTGAAAACAACATTTGCATTTAGTGGGTTTTGATGGAGTTCAAGTTTTAGCTATAGGAGAAAGTCGTCACCTAATTGCCTCATTTGATTCTTGAAATCAATCAATGAGATTTGTAAGAATGTCGCGCCTTCTAGACATCTTACAGGCATCTTACAGTCTACCATTGTAACTCGAATAGTTTGCCATCATAGATCTCAGCTGCAAAGATCAAGAATGATTGTGTGACGGGAGAACCTTAGCATTTAGGGTCCTGACTATGTCACGCTGGTCCCAAATGGACTGCTTGCATAGAGAAATTAGATAGAGAGTGAAACGAGTACCTTTTCAGCAGCATCTGTAGTCACGTTAGTCTCTTCGTGCATCTTCTTAAGGAGTTTGATCCGAGCTTTGATACTACGTTTCTCCTCTTCAGCCTGATTATCAGATTCAAATTCAATCGAATTGTGTTAAGCAACATCACATCATGAAATTTCAAATTCAGTACGGAGTATAACTTTAAAAGTCTAGATTAATTTTGTAGGTGCCAATGCTATCAAACGTGTGGCGAATATGCATCTGAGAGAATAATAAGGTGAGATATATGTGGACATGCAGAATAGGGCCAGTTAGAGGAGAAATCGAAGTTAGTCCTCTGTCAAACATAGCTCTCCATAAAACAGAATTTGTTTTCCAAATTTATGATACTGAACTGTGTTGCTTTGACTCCACTACAAGCCTATAAATGTCGAAAGCAATACATCTATTTTGTGAAAAAGTTAACATTTTTGGCCTAAACAGTGTTGAAGTGTTGTGCTGTGCCAGAATCTCACACGTGTGTGACACACAGCTGTCGTGATGTAAAATAAACTTCGAACACATTTGACATGGCTAAAATACTAGATACGGCCATTCACCGTACAATACAGTACTTCCATAATCTAAATAATTTCGGTTCACATAAATGAACTGAGTTAACTTTCACTCGCAACACAGAAAATGTAGTTTGACATAAGTTTTGTTGAAATGCAGATTTCTTCAAAAAGAGTTTTAAATGTTACCTTGTGTAACAAATCCTGCAATAAAAGGATTTCATTCTTCTTTGCAGCCAACAAATCCTGTTTGACGAGCTTTATATTTGTTCTGCATAAAGGAATATATAAGGTGTACTGAAGCAGCTGCATTTCTAGGCTTGATCATAAAGTGACTAGAAACCATTTCCAAGCCATGACTTCAGTACAAAATACCACATTCGAGCTGATTTACTAACACAATATGACAAGTCTCACAACAACTAGTGCATAAAAAAGAGATGCTTGAGCAATTTGTAAAACTATCGATCATGCATAGAGACACTAATTATCGATAGTTTATCGATAGTTCATGCAGGATCGATGGTTAAAAGAGATGCTCAGTTTATTAGTGTGCTGCACTGCTTCCCTTCATGATCCTAATTATACAGCTACTTTCTTGGTATGACTTTTAACCAGGAAATTAGGCAAGGACTAAAACTCTATCAATACAGTCTCCAGAAAAGAGCTACTGAAAACTCTGTAATATCTACCTCCATGGGTTTTCATTACGTGTTTCAGTTTGTTTTCTAGATACAAACCCGGATTCTCAAAAGTGGGATTCCTCTCCCCTTACCTCTTAAGATCAGGACTCAGGAGAGACAACTTGGGTCATAAAAAGGCATACAAAAAAAAATACAATGGTAGGGACCATATAGGATCATGATTGGGTGTGTTTGGGTAAGAATTGGTGGTGAAAGAGACTAAGAGAATAGGATGAGTACATGAGTAAAACATGAATTCGGTAGTCTTAGGTGGGCCTCGTTCTCATATTGCCTTCGCTCCTGGGTTCCTTGAAAAGACAGACTTAGTGCCTATTTATGCCTGAGGTTCATTTTTCAAATAAGAGGTCAACAATATGCTCCAAATTCAGCCTCATGCCCAAACCACTAATATCAGACAACTACAAAGCTTAGGCCCTGTTCTTTTAGACTTGATTTCATATCAGTTCAGTTTAGTTCAGGTCTTATATAGGTTCATTTCACTTCACTTCATTTCAGTTTGGATAAATTAGTCCAAAAGAACAGGGGGTTAGAACCCTGACGATGTAGGTTTTAAAGTGTTGGTCATGAGTCTGAGTCCTGACAATCAGAAAAGTGCAGAGTTTGGCCTTTTGACTTATACTCAAAATATTTGTCTTGTGAACACAATATTGAGTATTGACTTTGAATGATGGGAATTAGGCTCTTCGAAATGCGTACTTTTGTGAGAATAGAGGGTCCAGACTTTGCTGCTCCACTAAGTCCTCAACAGTATCCAAAATGGTACCCGCCTGAAAAATTTTATGAGGGGATTTGATACTCATTAGCTGGGCAAAATATTCCCTAAGCAACAATCAAAAAAGTTGCTAAAGCAATTTGTTCAGAGCATATAGTCATATTTCCATTCAGGATGTCCTTCTATTTATAAGCAGGTGAATAAGAGTTAGCTAACCGAAAGAAACCTACCCATCGGGCAACATTAATAAAATAGACGAGTCCTTGGAATTAACAATCACATAATGCTTTTTCTGAGGAATTCACACACATAGTGACTGGTTTTCATTCCAAAACACCAAGCTATACTAGTAATACGACAACTGTTGTTAGTTGGTGATGCAGAGACTCAATGACTTCCTAGTTCCTAGGTATATCCTGCAAATGTGAGAAAACCCAAAGAATACCACTCGTCTACTCCAAATAAGAAGTAACTGAAGTCCTCCGCCCTTACTAATACCTCGCTCGGTAGTTTTTCCAATCAAAGTAAGACTGGACATTTTGCAACATATGATTAACAGGAATGTCGTAATTCATGTAACTATGTGTGTAGCAATTTTAAGTCATTTTTTACCACGGGAATAAACCAGTCTACGGGAATAAACCAGTCTATCATTACCCAAAACCGACCTACATTAATATCCATAAATATTCTAATGCCCAAAACCCAATAGCAAGAGAACTGTAATCTTTTCTCCCACTGTGACGAACAAGCCCATGGCCGCCAGCCTGCCACCTTACAAATTTCCAAGACCTAGCTATTTGTAAGCCAAGCATTGATTTCCCTTCCTAGATTTTCTGTCAAAAGCATTAGCTACAGTTTACGGTAGAGGCGTAGCAGTGGTACTGCATACACTATCCTTTTGCCTATTCATCTACCTTTTTAGCAAGCCTCCATATGCATCTTAGTTATCACTTGGTACAGCCTTGCTCCAATTTCCACAAGGCTTACTGTGGAGTTGAACATATGTTATAGGGTCACCGCGTACAAAGTTAAGCTATATATATGCTCAACATGGTTTATCAAAACATTTAGTTGCCTGGGAAATTTATCAGCATATTTTTATAATAGTAAAATCACTAAAATGTACTCCCTCCATCCCAATTTTATTGTCCTCTTTCTCCCAAAATTTATCCCAAAATAATTGTCTTCTTACTAAATTTAGTAATGAAAAGATTGAACATCCAATATTACACCTAGATTAATAACTATCCCTTCCCACCATAATATTATTGTCTGAACATTCAATAATTCTAGGGGATAGAATAGGTATTTCACCCATTTTCCTTAAATCCTCTCAAAATAGAAAGGGGGACAATAACTATGGGATGGAGGAGTATAAACCTTGTACAATTATGCCACTGAAAAATTAATTGAGATACAGATTTTGGCGAGTCACTGATCATTTAATTAATAAGTACCTTAACAAAGGCATAATAGAATATGTATTGGACTATTGGGTAGCATACCTGTGTTTCTTGGAATAAAGAATCAAATTCAACCTGCAAACGAGTTCAAAATGTTTATAAGTAAAATATTTGGCTATCTAGCTCAAACATGAAATAGAAGACTCTCAGTCACTACATGCGCTTACTCTGTTAGCACTTAGAAGTTAGACCATAATATAAACATCAAGGAATTAACAACTAGTCAACTAGTAAGCTAGAAGAGATTATATGGAACCAATGTTCGAAAAGGATTTAAAAAACAGCAGATTTCATGACTGAAGATGAAAAATTTACTTGAGCTAAAATGAAAAAAATACCTGCATATCTTCATGCACTGTTGTAATGATCTGTAGAGAGAAACAGTATTTTCAGCACAGACGACTCTAGCAAGAACAGAGGTCCAAAAAAATACTCAAATCCTTACAGAAAATGGAGTTCATCTACTATGATAAAATTTGAACTTTTGCGGTAGATTCTTTTTGTAGTCACTATTTTGTAGTACATTTTGCTACATTCGATGTTGTTTTTATCTGGATATTTAACATTTTAACTGAGATCTTGTTTCTGTACAGAGAATGTAAGACTACCATTCTATCTAGCAATTACTACCTTTTCGATTGGACAATGATCAATGGCAAGTATTTTGATATAGGCTCTCTATCTGTCTAATCATTATTAACCCCGACATTTTCCTCGTATATGGACTACTCCATAACCCAACTACATTCGAAAAAACATGCTGCCTGCGTCTCTATGCTGTTACGGTTTTTCCTGAATTTGCGATTACTTTCTAAAGTCTACTTCTGTACAATCTATCCAAAGCCTAATTAACGCGTTTCAACAAGTAAACATGATTTCACATTGTGTCATGTTGTTATTCATATGGAGATTGTAGAACTCAGTATATGGTCGGTGTTTGAGGTATTGCTAGACCTGTGTAAGCTGTAAGAGAACAATCTCCACAGAAATAGTAGCACAAAAAAGCAATATAGTGGGACATTAACTTTTGAGAACCTGCTAGTATACCAAGATTAATGGCATTTACATAGATTATGCAAGATGTTTGAGAATTTCATGGCTTGTTATCCAAAGTAAACTCTGTATGCAACAATGCCATCGTCTCATTGTAACCTTCAACGCTACAATATGCTTGTAGCACATTCTAATCAACCGGAAAAGACCAACTGAGTTCGAATTTTTCATCAGATAATATTATTTTTGTTTTTTATGCATATCCAGTGCTTAAAAGTTGCTGCAACTTTGACGGAAGAAAAAAAAAGAGCATATGACATCTCATTTTCTGATTAATTTTTCAAACCCCAAAAGAAAAGAAAAGAGAAGTGATCATGACAAGAAGTCGAATTACTCAAATAAATATGAACAATTAGGTTACCTGAATATATAGATGGTAGAGGCAATCCTGCTCAGCCTTGCTAAGATTCGGAAAAGCTCTCGGGAAATCCTAAATATAATAAATAAAATAACATGAATACTCAAGATGTGTTGATTATTAATAAGCCAATAATAATGCAAAAGAAAATGAAAAAGGGATTGGTAAGGCAGTAATACATATACAAGAACACTGAAAAAGGGATTTTTGAACACTGAAGTAAAAGAACTTAAGCAATCAACTCGGCCATTAATTTCCTTTATCAATTGAAACTGCATCTGAAATACCAAACCAAAAACCAAACGAAAAAAAAAACCAAAATTAAGATAAAGACGAGTTAGGTGAGTAGACAAATACCCGGCGGAGAAGCAGATGAATTTGAGTGGATATAACGGTACAGTGATGATGGCGGTGATGATGGAATAGCAGCATCGGATGTTAAATTATTCTTCCATCAAATACATGAATTTTGAAGAGTAATTAATTGAATAAGGAAGAAAAAGAGATTAGAAAACATACCTGATTAAAACACAAGAAAGAAAAAAGAAGAAAAGACAAGTTGGTGGTGGTGCAGCGGACAGAGTGCGGCAGTGGGTCGGCAGGGTGGAGGTGGCGACCGGAGGAGGAGGGTGGTGGTGGTGTCGTGTTAGGAGTTAGGGTTAGGGTGTTTTTAAATCGATTTGGGGAAAATGGAATGATAGAGGACAGGGGAAGGCGCTGCTGTTTATGTTAAGAAATAATCCTGACGGAAATTCCGTCAGGATTCCGTTAGGAATATAGAATTACTGACGGATATTCCGCCAGGTTGGTTTCCGCAAACACGGGTTTCTGACGGAATAGTCGTCAGTATTTACACATTACTGACGGAAAATCCGTCAGGACCCATTGACTCACACCCATTGTGAGAAGGGGCTTCCTGACGGATAATCCGTCAGTAAAGTCTAATCACTGACGGATACTCCGTCAGAACTACTTAGCGCCATTGACTTTGTCAACGCGCCAAATAGTCCTGACGGACTTTCCGTCATTAATGTACAGTATTGACGGTATTTCCGTCAGGAATTAAAGTCCGTCAGATTTCCGTCAGTTTCCCGTGTTATCTAACGGATTTATTTTTCCGTCAGCTTTCCGTGTTTTCGTAGTAGTGTCAATAGAAAATGAAATGATCCTTGTGAGATACTCCATACACATAGTAAACAGGAGGGGGGAAATGGGTTCACCCTGCCTGAGTCCTCTTTGCCCCTTAAAATAGCCAAAAGTACCACCATTCAAAGAAAGAGTGAAAGTAGTGGTCTTAACACAGGTCATCACTAGGTGAGTAAAATGTTCAGGAAAATTCATCCCATGAAATAGCTGCTCAACAAAATCTCATTCAACTGTGTCATAAGCCTTCTGGAGGTCTATTTTGAACAGGCATCTAAGGGATACACCTTGTCTAGAGTACATTTTAATAATATCTTGACAGATAAGAACATTTTCAATAATAGACCTTCCCTTCACAAAAGCCCCTTGGTTATTCTGTATAATGTCCGGGAGCACAATTGCAAGTCTGTTACAAAGTAATTTACAGATTGCCTTGTAAATAAGATTACAGCAAGCAATTGGCCTGAAATGTCTTAAAGTGGTAGGCCTTTCACTTTTAGGAATGAGAGTGACATTAGTGGCATTAATTTGATTCAAGAGCTGGTATGTCACAAAGAAGTCCTTGATTGCCTCACAAATCTCCATTCCAATGATCTCTCAAGCATCTTTAAAGAAACTACTAGTATATCCATCTGGCCCAGGGGCTTTATTATTAGGAATAGAGGAGATAATTTTTTTAATTTCTGCATTAGTAACAAGTGCATTGAGTATATCAGCATGCTCAGCAGTGCACCTATTTCCTTTCTCAAGTACATACCGCCTAACAGTAGTAGTGGGCTTTCTACTACCCAACAGTCCTTGGTAATAATCCAAGAAAGCAGTCTGAATGTTGGTACTATCAGTGCAGAGATGACCATCTTAGCTTTTAATTTGAGTGATCTTATTTTTTAGTATTCACTTTTTAATGGCTCTATGAAAGTATGCAGTATTACTAACTCCTTCCTCTAGCCATTTAATCTTTGCCTTCTGCTGTAAGAAAATATCTCTAGCTTTGGTCAAGGCTCTAACCTCAGTCATAATTTCAATTTCCTGGGCAAGCAGATTTTGATTAGAGGTATCCTGGATGAGCTGGGATTGAATTAAATCCAACTGTTTGATGGATTTACTAGCTTTGTTTTCAATGTCAGAATAGCATTCCTTATTCAAAACTTTGAGAACTCCCTTGAGACTCTTGAGTTTTTTTTGATTATAGAATATTTTTGTACCAGTGTAATGTTCCCCCATTCTGCAGTGACTCTATCAATAAAAGAAGAAGCAGCTCCCCACATGTTGAAATATTTAAAGCTAGCTTTCTTTGTTCCACCCATCTTTATATTGCTAACAACACAAGGAGTATGATCCATTAATCCCTCAGGGTGGAAATGAGCAGCCATATCAGGGAAAGCATCAATCCATTGTTGATTGAATAAGAATCTATCCAGCTTGCTGTATTTCCTATGGAGAGGATCTTGCTTATTGTTTCAAGTATAAAGAGCTCCTGTGGCAGGAATATCAGTCATGCCACAAGTAGCAATACAGTGGATGAAGTCATCCATATCCTTCTGTTTAGTATGGCCTCTTAATCTCTCATCAGGTGATATGACATTATTAAAATCACCAGCCATGGCCCAAGGACCATCACATTGAATAGCAACAGATCCAATCTATCTTTACCTTCATTAAAGGCATAGATCATAGTTAAATAGAACATTTGTTGAGATACTCTAACTGTCACCTTGGTGTGTATATATTGAGTATCAAACTGTAGGATCAAAACATCATAAAGGCTAGCTGGCAGAGCAGCCAAACTCTCCCTCCCTTATGCTTACTACAGTTAGTAGTTACACTCCACCCCTCAAGCATGGTATTAGATATATTACTAACATTATCACCATTTATTTTCGTTTCTAGAAGTCCAAAAATGCCTATCTCCTTATTTTGAATAAAACATTTGACAAGTTTTTGCTTATTTATATTATTCAACCCTCGAACATTCCAAAAGCCAATATTATTCATTAAGATTATTTGGAGGAGGGTTACCACTTTTATTACTATTCTTAGGAGTTTGTAAGATATCAGACACCTCTGGATTAAGTTGCCCTGTATCCTCTCCTTTTTCCTGTTCCTTGAGTCCACCACTAGTGTTCTTAGTTGGGGTCGCCACTGATCTGGCAATTTGTTTCACTGGTGCAGTCTCAGTAATTGTTACTAAAGATTCCACTGGTTGGACTTGAATTGGCTTCCATACCTTTCTAACAGTATGCTCTATCCTTCTTGGCTGTTGCACTTTCCTGCAGTGTTGGCTCTCGTGACCAATACCTTTGCATTTAGTGCATATAGAGGGCTTCCATTCATACCCAACTTGAATAATGACAGGCTTCCTTGCCTCATCCAAGAATTTTACAGAGATTGGAAATTTTTTCCCCACTGTCAGTTCCACCATTGTCCTGGCAAACCCCAGCCTAGTCTTTTCCTCAGTAGCCTTATCTGATTTAATATGCCTACCCACAAGGCCTGCAATTTTAGGTAATCACTTACCCCAAAATTTTAATGGCAATTCATGTAATCTGATCTATGCAGGCACGATTTTGACATCTTCTTTCAGAAGATCTACATCCTTAACACATGGCCTCACTATTAGAGGTTTGTTGTCAAACATGTGGTATCCTGCATTCAGTACTGCCTTATTGTCTTTAATATCCTTGAAACGAACTAAGAAAACACCATTTGGCAAGAAAGAGATCTTGTCAATGGCTTCCCTATTCCATATGCGATAAATATAGCCCTGGATTACTTCCAAAGAAGGATTAGCCCCTAAGATAAAGCAATAAACAGCCTTAGTCCAAAACTCAACCTCTTCCTTAATATCCTCTGATGTGAACTGTATTAGGGCATCCATGTCTTCCTCATCATCAGATATCACAATAAATTTCTTACCACGTTTGGTGATCCACAAGTTGTCATTATTTGGATTCCTCCTCATCATCAAATGATAACCCTGGAATACCATTCACTTCATGCATGGGTTTGGTACGTATGACTTCATCCTCTTCTGGTCCCTTCTTTTTATCATTTTGACGTCCAGATTGAGACTTCTTTGTAGTTTGCATCTGCTTTAATCTACTTACTTGTTTGTTCTTAGTTTTGCTTGATGAATTTCGAGCCATAATCAGCAAGAAAATCAATCAAAATTCGCCCTAGAAGGAGACTGCTCTCGTTCTTTCACTAGGGTTTTGAGGATAATTTATTTGCTCCAAATAATTTTTGGATAATAAGTTGGTCATTCATGCCTAAACATTTGTCAAACTTTGTGTTTAAGTTACCCACGACATTTATTCACTTGGATGTATTCCTAAGTGTTGGTGAAGATCGGTAGACATTTGGCTTGTATTCGTTACAATGCAAAAACTATCTTTTGGTGAGTGG
>JAOWBH010151824.1:0-12093 GCA_028566215.1 Silene coronaria | reverse complement strand
ATGTTGATCAGTTGACTATATAATGTATCATCCCTTATGTATTCTTATTATGAGATTTAATAATGTGTTTGCACTATTTTTGTGGACACATACTCCAACATAAGAATCTCTTTTTTCCCTCTTTGTGTGTTTATTTATACTAGATTAGTTTAAATGAACTCGCATAATAAATTACTTCGACGAAGTTGTTTGCATTAAACCATTAGAATGAAATTCACATGTTTAAGGTTTAAAATAATGACTACATATTCGCATGTGGTACGTGGCTAAAATAGTCATTGTTTTATCTAGTAGAGAGCGTTATTATAACGGGCGGGGTTGAGTGTTTTTATTAATGAAATTGATTTAAGCTTCCTAATACAACTCACACGAACTTTAAATCTCTACAAAATTGGTTTCTAAATTCCATTATTTAGTGGCGACTACTTTGAAAGTAAAAATGTTTTTTTTGAAGTAAAAACATTCGCTTGGGTGATTTTCATTGTCCACATTACTATTACTATTAATGTTACTGTTACTATTATTATTTATTACTGTCATTATTATTATTATTACTATCTTTGGTGCTCGGCCCAGTCCGAGCTAGCTCTATTTACCGTTAAATTTTATTTTCTATGAAATAAACTATGTTGGAGTTGTCTAACTCATATGGTTACCATTTTTAATATATTTTTCTATGACATAACTTGAAATTATAATAAAATGTAAAATTAATTTTCAAATTATGAGACACGTTCGCTGCCCCCGCTATTAATATTATTACTTTCACGACATTCTTTGTTAATATCATTACGTTCACTACTCGCGTGGTTACTATTGTTTCTTTGACTAATTTCTTTATCTTTTTCATGTTAAATTCATTATTTTCGTTAATTTTATCAAACTTATATTTAAATAAATAAAATATTTCCTTGAGTCGACTAGTTAGTTAATTGTTCATACTTTTTCTCATTGTTACACTATTACTTTCACTACATTCGTTGTTACTTTCACTACTTCTTCCGTCATTATTATATCTGTCACTACTCTCACATTAATACTGTTACTTTTACGAATCTCGTTGCTGCTACTATTATTTTCACTACATTTAATTTAATGTATACTTTTATGATGATACTCATTAATTTCATAAGTGGGGCATGCTAAATTTTAGAAAAATTACCATATTCTTGTATTCTCTAAATATAATTTCTTTAATTTAATATAGTTTCCATAAATTTTCTTCATCAAGGCAGTTTTATATTATACTTTTAAACAAAACTATATAATATTTACATTGAAATCCCTTGATCGGGTCTATCACACAATGTTATCGATTAAAAACTATATGGTATAATTTATTTGTATAGATTTATTTAATTATATTGAAGTCCTCTGATTTCTGGAATATATATATATAGTATTAATTATTATTATATTGCTGTTAATATTACTATTACTACAATCATTATGACTATTACTATTATTATCTATACAATCTGGTTAAAAAGATTAAATTTTATTCCACATGACAAACAATACTTAATGATCCATACTCAAATTTATTGTTATTAATATGAAATCTTAATAGTTGGTTATTTCACTTTTTTCAATTACTTTTATCTTAATGATCCATCAAAATTAATATCAATAATTATTATAACCTATCACTAAAATCTTATCGCTATTGCTAAATCCCGCGCAACAATTTGCTTAATCCCGCGCATTTTACCCTTTTATTCCATGTATACCCTTTTCATTTTTTTCACCCAACCACAAGTGAAACAAGAGAGAGAACGCAAAAGAAATTGAAAACCCCCAATATTGCGTTCGCTTCAATCACCTGACCCCCTCTCTCCATCGGCTCCCTCCCCGCCACCCTTCCATCCCCTTGCCGATCACGCCTCCACATACCCACAGCGCCGCGCCGAGCAGTTATCCCTGCACTACCAATCGACGCTGCCACTTTCCTAGCGCCGCCGACCACTCGCACTCGACCACCATATCTGAGTCGACTCGTACGCGTCTGTCTGGTACGTTCCTTTCAAATTTAACATCGTCTGCAAACTCCATTCTTTAATTGAAGATGTCTATTTCCCGATTTATCGTGCTGATGATGCAAAGTCGATTCTTTAATTTGCTGCACTTTTCTATCCTAAATTCGCGCAATCGTTGAGGATTACGGAGTAGTATGGAGTACTGTATTATTTAGTTAATTTGTTGTAGTTATTAAGTTCGTCGTTTTCTTATGTCACCTCGTGTGAAATTTTGATTCAGAGAGGGAACTAAGCGAACCGACATTACTTTGTGAGTTATAATTGGCAAAATGGTGAAAGTCGCCAAATTGGATGTAAAATAGGTTTCGGCTGTAATGTATGTTCTCTACAAAATGGAGCTAAATTCGACCATTGAGCTATTTTCAATGCAGCCACTCGTCTGAACAGTAGTGACTTTCAGTGATTGTAAGAACAATCACTAGGAGATTTAGGTATGATCAATGGCCTCAATAACTGGTATGATCAATGTAATCTTATCATTTCCTTGTACTTTTTTATAAAAGTGGTTTAATATGGAGTTGCAGGTGAGGGTGAGGTGACCGATATTGATATCGGATATGATCGTCACTCGCTAATCTGCTCGCCCCTATCTATTGACTACTACGCCAGCAAACTCGCCACTTTAAGAATAGGGCTGCCTTACAACTGAAATCAGTTATAGATGTAGAAGAATGGTTGCAGGTTGCAACGCAAACCCGAAGTCATGCGACAAGAAATCATAAAGGACAAGCAATAGACGCATCGGTCATGCGACGAGAAAGTGAAGCAATACATGGTTGTTTTAGTTTAAGCTAATGGCATAGGTTCTTGAATTAGCTGAATTTTTATGTCATTTGTAAACTAGACACCTGTATAGAGTATATTTCGTATGTATGGTGTTTATGACGGTATAATTGTCACTTTCAAGATAATTAAAATTTATATTTCTCCATGTCAGTGCCTTTGTTTTCATTGTACCAATGAAATTTAGGTGTTTCTTCCAATTTCAAGTTAAATATGAATGCAACCAGAGTATCCGTGTGGACCTGGGACAGATAGAGTGCTTCCAAACTGACTGCCTGAGGGTGGAGGCTTCTGATAATAGTCAAGTATCTTTGCAGTGGGCATGACAATCATTCATATACAAGACATTTTTTTACTTACTATTACAAAGTACACATACAGTTAATAAACAAAGCAAAAGGGTACAGACAAAGAGTGGCTGACTGCCTGACTCAGCTTATTTTGATGCGGAGGGATCATAGTTTTGAGAATTTAAAGACATCCTCTCACCATGTACTTAGAGAACCAGATTGAATTTTCACTTATAATTTGGCAGAATTCAAAATTTTCTTCACAAGGCATTGATTAGAGGCTTATGATTGAAATTGCTAGCTAGCGTTCTTGTCCTTGTATGTAGATAGCGCTGAGTTCTAGTGGTATGGATAGGGCGTTCATTACTAGCTCCCATGTTAATTAGAACAATATCAATCAATATAGGAGAGACATCCATCTACTTTCCCTAGCAAGACTTCTCTTAAGGGACGTATGTTTTCAAGAAGATTCAGGAAAGCTAAGTCACAGTGCGTTTTCGAAAATCTAGTAACTTATACAAACGGTTACTTGCAAGTCGCAACCCCAAGTCCAACACCAAGTCGCAACCGCCCCTCCTCAACATCAATACAACCGCCGGCCACCCCTACCTGCCTCGATACCGTCGTTGACCGGCCACCAAGGTGCCGACCAGACCGAGTCCTCCCCGCGCGTAATGAACCAACATCAGCAATCGCGCACAACCACAGCAACAACGCACAACCGCGCACGACCACCACCCATTATGCGCCGTCCGGCCACCCTTCTCCGGCCTGACGACGACCCCACAACCACTTGTTCAATAACCCGACTTTAAAACCCTAACTGTAAAAGAAAACCTTTTTAATAAAAAAAATATACTAGTTAAATTAATAATAAAACGATATTAAAAAGACGGAAAAATTACATATGATATGCACGAATTACGATCCATCTTTGTCGAACTATTAATGAATTGTTAAGTTTTGAAAGGCAGAAACTCTTTTTTTTTTAACAAGAGAGAAAACTCTTCTTAATTATGTTTTAAGAAGAAGGGCATTTATGGAATATCAGGGGCAAAATGCGCGTGTTTAAGATAATTGATGCGCGGGATTTAGCAAGTACCTTTTTTTTTACATAAATTTAGCAAAACAAAGTATATATTTTTTGTTTTAACCTTGAGCCCACGGACCCGCGGGTATGCAACGCCTATTTTGTTGGACAGACTTTGGACAATTAAAGTAGGCTCGTTAAAATGGACACGAGTAATAAAATTGAGGCCTGCTACCTACCGTCTCCCTCTGTTGAAGTGTGAACGAGGAATATGCGAATATGGAGATTGATATGGTCAAAGATAGTGTAAAATATTGTTTGCCATATCTTGTATATTTAGATTGTATTGTTATTTTCTTCCCTATTTTGTAGGATATTATCTTAGGCATTTTCCTAGATTAGCTTAACTGCTTGGTGTATATATGTTAACCTAGTTTGACGTTTGAAGGCAATGAGAATTACTGATTCATCATCATTCCCTGTTCTTAGTTTTCTCACCCTCCCACCTTCTCTCTTTACCCTCTCTTAATCGATTAAATTAACATATATCGTGTGGGGTCATATATTTTAATAAGTTATTAAATGTGGAAAAGAGAAGGTAGGTAGAAATCCTCGATAAAATTAGGCCCGTTGGATAAAATTTTCTAGTGTCATGTACATGTCTGCCCCAAGCCCACTAATGATCACCTCTATAATTGTAATTTGGAGCTGAGCATTGGTCCATGACCAGACCACTGAGACCAGAGCGAAACAATTAAGTAAATCGTAAATTTTGTGGACCACACTTTTTTTTATTATCAAGGAGGGCTAAAACCCGGAGACTTACAACGAGTAGAGTCCCAAAGAAAGTTTACAAGAAAAACAGAAAACTACCAAACCAAATAAAACATTGTTTCCTTTTCAAAACCTACTCAAGCACTAAATCTTGGAGTCCTTCTTTGCATAATCCTTTGTTCCTTCTACGATCATAATGATTTTCAGTTGTTTAATCATTCCTCCAACGTATAAGGTAAATTTTTCTTCCAATGATTTTCAATTGTTTAACCATTCTAGTTGTGGACCGAACACTGAACTTAAAAGTATCGGTCTTAGACTGAAATGGGCTGGAATTTTCCTTCCAATTATTTTGCTATGAAAGCGAAGGCAATGTACAATTCAAATTCTAATAATACTCCGCTATTTACTATTCAACTCGACTTGTGAGTTGTGACGCTTGTCTATACATTTATTTGATTTTTTTGTTTGTGATGTGAGAACCCTCGAGTATACGTTAATAGACCACAAACTACGTAAAATAGGTAAGTCATTTGAGAGTGACTGACTCAAAGTAGAGAAAGCATAACCTTATGCTATAAATATTCAGTAGGTCGTTTGAGAGACCGTCTCTCTTAACATGGGAAATATAAATAAAATAACTTAGTCCCCCATCATGTGTGACGTCTCTCAATAACGCTATTAAGAGACCGTCTCTTAAGTTTTTGTGATAAACCTTATTATACAAGATTGCTTTTGGGGAGGCTTTGAAAATTTCACGTAATTTTACCACTAAACTGAAAACGACTAAATCCAAGGTCGTATTAGTTTGTTTCTTAGCTTGTGTGGTTCAGGCTCTGGACTTCCAAGCAGTGATTTTTCACAGATGGCGGCAAGAAATTTCCATGCACATTATCTTTTGCTATTTTTTTTCTGTCAATTCCAAGTGATAAAATCTTAAATGAGTACGATAATATATTACATTCAAGGATGAACGTATTGAGCAATTTTACGTAAGACAATTTTGAACCTAGTAGTCGAAATATATGAATAATCAATCAAAGTATATATTGACCTAAAAAGCAGACATGCCAAAGTGGTCGACCGGTTAATTGTGTGACTTGGTTGGATCGTTTCAGGTTCAGATGTTTTCGATATGTTATTATCAAGTTATTTAGAATAATGGTCACTATGTAACAATAAACATTCTGGTCCGATAGTATTGTTTCCTGTCAAGCCGAGTTACGTCACACGTGTAACGTTCGAATTCTAGTTTGGATTCCGAGCACAACTGCACATACTACAAGAAAAAGGGGTGTTAGCAACTAACTAATTTGGTACCAGATAGCCAAAACTTGGACAAGTGATATAATCCCTACTTAAAAAATAAAAACTAAGTCACTCAAAATTAATTACTATATCTTCTCAATGTATTATAACCTGTGGCCAACGCAAAACCTTGATAGTGCGTTGGTGAGGTCAAAAATCATAAGGCCAATGCATATACACTCGTCACCGTACTCAACTCAATGTCACCGTACTCATAAAAGCAAGATTCACATCCGTCTTAAGCTAAAAACGGGTCAAATAATAACCCATTTGTATAGATAGAACAAACATCTGTTATTCCTAGACATTTCAATTTTGTCTTGTCCATACAAGTGAGATAATACCTGACATGTTTTAACTTAAGACAAGAGACTTATTGTAAAAGATTATGCTATTCGATGCAATTGAGCATAATATCACCATCCTCATTTTGGTCATCACAAAACAAGGGAGACGGATTGTTTAGTCATATACATGTAAAGAATTGATTATAATTGGATGATTTTTATTAAGGGTAAATTAATTATTACAACCTTATATATACTACATTTCAAAATTTACTACCTTATAAAAATAAGTTCAAAATTTACTACCTTACAAAGCATTACTTCATAAAGTTGCTGTCATTTTCACTTTCCGGTTATTTCTTATATTTAGTGATGAAAATACCCTTCACTTAATATACACCCAAATTTTCTCTGAAGTCCTTGTTCATACCCCTTCTCTTTAATTATAGTTCATCAGTATCAACCTTTTCAATCGACAATATTTTGATTCCTAGCAACTGCGAAAGTACGTTATCGTAATTAATTGGTGGTTAATACTCCTTTTTTGTAATATGATTTGAAATAGAATCCTTTAATTGTGATTGAGTTTTTTTTTTTATAAATTTGAAGCTAATTTCATTTTAATTTACTGTTTAAATTAAATCTCCAAAATTTCTTGCTACATTGCCACTTCATTCAAAATTAGAACCCTTAAATTCCTATTGTTTTTGTTTTTGATGATGTAGGGAACCCACAAAAGCATCTCCTGAGATGAGAATTGGTCGACTCATTAGTATTCAGTGAGCTTTGTAGATTGCCACAATTTCCAGAATAAAACACTTAAAATCTTCAAAAAAGAAACAAAGAAAAAAAAAACCCAAAAAACAAAACCTAAGTCAATTTCAAATATCACAAGATTGCAAATCCATTATTATTAAACACAAACTAAGCAATCATTACACTAAAAGTAAAGAATGAGAAAGATAATTAGCCTTCAACAATGGTGGTTGTTGTTAACAGATGTTGGGGGTAAGGTTAGAGAAAACAAAAGAGACCGAGGAAGAAGATGGGTTAAAAAAGGAGAAATTAGAAGAGGGTATATTGGTAAAAAAAATTAAGTTTTAGAGGGAATATTTAAATTGTGAGGGAAAATTCCCTTTTATGTGGTCGGAAAGTAAAAATGATAGTAACTTTATAAACTAATGTTTTGTAAGGTAGTAAGTTTAAAACTTTTTTTTATAAGGTAGTAATTTTTGAAATTTGATAATAATTAATTTAGTCAGCCTAAAGATTGTATCCATTTCCCAAAAAAAAAAAAAAAAAGTAACGTGCTAAATTCCGCGCATAATTTTACTTAAATCCCGCGCATTTTTCTCTTTATTCCAAATATACCCCTCCCATTTTCCATTTTCACAAAAAAAAATCAAAAACAAATTAAAGACACCCGACTCTATTGTTCATTTCTAATCACACAACCACCCTCCTCCTCTGCACCAGCCAGTCGGCCACCCTAGAGCTACCACCATCTACATAGTCAGAACACCCATCGTCAGTGACCTACGACATCGCTTGTTGCAAAAATTGACATTGCATCCGCCGAAATATTCTCCGATCAATCTGAGAACTCAAATTGGGTTGTTGGCAACTCTGACGTCGGTGAACTTCCACTACAACTCTAATGTCGGCGCTCCTCCAATCACAATAATTCTCTTGGAAGACCCGCAATGTTGTTTGTTGCAGATCCGGTGTGTTTAGATCTCGATTTTGATGTTTACGGCGACTGTTTGGTGTCATTAATGGTGGGGTTTCAAGTTTAGGGCAAAGTTGTCGGTTGCGATTTTGGAAACGAGACCACGATGGTGCACAAAAGAGACCATTGAACTCTGGCTTCCGACACAACCGCCGGTGGTCTGGGTTGGGCCAAAGGTTCTGAGGTGCTGTTGGGTTTTGAGAGGGGACGGTGTTGGGTCTACAGCGGGGCTGGGAATGGAATTAAGATCAGGGCGAGAGGTAGGTGGTCGGCGCCGGCGGAGGGTGGTCGGGTTGTGGGCAGGGGTGTCGAAGGTTAGGAGTTGTGGAGTTGTTCTTTTGTTAAGTAAGGGTAGTGGTGGAAAAAATAGACAAAATGCGTGAGATTAAGTAAAATGGTGCGCGGTATTTAGCAATTGCGAAAAAAAATGAAGGTCAATTACTTTTCGGATAATTCACGTGGTACCCTTGAGGTTTGCAACTTTGCACGATATACCCAATTTTTCGACCCGAAAAACTTCAAGTGACCATAATTCGTATTTCCGTATTCAGAAGACGATGATTCTTTTTTTCCGAGAACTACGAATTGAAAAAAAAATTGTTGCATTCAGAACCTATAGTTTGGAGTTCTTGAGTGTCAAAGTATTTTTTATTGATTAAATTTTGAGTGGCCGTATCTCTTACTCACGGGTTCCGAATGCTACAATTTTTTTGTCCAAATTTTAGTTCTCGAAAAGACGAGCAATTTGAAAAAAAGAATTATCGTCTTCTGAATTATGGTCACTTGAAGTTTTTTAATTCGAAAAATTGGGTATTTTGTGCAAAGTTGCAAACCTCGAGGGTATCACGTGAATTATCTCATTACTTTTTAATGGTTTGGATCCATTTTTAGATAGATTGGGTGCTTATAAATACACTTGATCAGGAAAAGCGAAGTAAACGAAAATGAGATATACTCCCTCCTAGTCTATATAAACCTTCCTATTCATTTATGACACAAATGTTAAGAGTGTTTGAATTAAATAAGCTAAAATATTGTGATGAGTGAGGTAATTGGAAAGAGAGAAGATATTGTGGGGTATTATTATGGGATAAGATGATTTAAATAAGACAAAGTATAAACAAGAAAAGAGAGAAGATATTGTGAATAGATAAAAAAGTAAAGAGCGAGGGTTATTTAGAATAAGAGAGAGTATAATATAATACAGAGTATTAGAAAGGACAAAGCGTCTTGCTTGTGACGGGCTATTCGCGTCACATGCCTCTCAGAAAAGAGAGAGAGGGGACAAGGTGGGGCACCCCCATGTACTTCTCACTCACCCTTACATGAGTATTTTGTGAGGAAAAACGGTATCCGTTACAAGCTTGTGACGGATACATTCCGTCACAAATGAGAATTGGTGTAGAAAGGAAATGACAAGTAAAAAATGGAAAGAAATCAAATTGAGGAAACAAAGAGTCTTACTTGTGACGGGCTATTCCCGTCACAAGCTTGTGACCTCTCACAAAAGGGAGAAAGGGGACAAGGTGAGGCAACCCCCATGTGCTTCCCACTCACCCTTACATGGGTCATTTGTGAGAGAAAACGGTATCCGTCACTCACTTGTGACGGATACCTTCGTCACAAATGAGAATTGGTGATTAGTAATAACTGCCTATTATATACATTTATTCAACAATTTAATTAAAAAATCAATATAATGAATTATTATTAGCTTTAAAAATTAATATAAAATTCTATATACTTTTATTATTATTATTATTATTAATATTACTATTAGTAGTAGTAGTAGTAGACCTAGTAGTAGTTTTGTGGCAAAAAAATAATTAATTATAGAAATTTGAGGAAAAACATTATAAAATGATATTATTCATGATTAGTTTCGTCTTATTAAAGAAGCACTAAAATACAAATCTCATAATATTAATCAACTCTTTTAATTAGTTTTTAATTTTAATTTTTTTTCATAATTCAAAATACAACAAGTATAAGAAATATGAAATAACATTAATGATGAGATATCAATTAAAATTTTAAAAAAATATACTAATTAAAATAAATATTCTATAAATATCATGGAAGAATTGCACGGATCTACGCTAGTTTGATCATTACTTAATTAAATTTGTAAAATAAAATTTAAGTAAACTAAATATTTATACTTTTTTCCCCCATTTTTTTCCCCTCTTAAACAATATAGTCACAACTCACGACTGAGATTCAGATCCATATCCACCGCCACCGCCACCGCCACCGCCACCACCAGTACCACCACCGCCGAACGCCTGATCGCCGCTATTCATCCCCCAGAAATGCGTCGGAAATTACTCTTGAGACCCTAATTTTCTCAATTAATTGATCTCATTTAAGCAATCTGAAAAAGAGGCGATCGAAGATGTATATGGCGTATGGATGGCCGCAGGTGATGCCAATTGAGCAAGGAAATTGCCCGTCTTCTCAGAAGATCATTTATCTCAAACTTATCAATCGATTAATGCTCGTCGTCTCACCTTCTCACCTTGAACTGTGGAGCTCATCTCAGGTTCGTTGATTTTCTTCTTGTTGTTTGATCTTGTTTTTGCTACATTGCCGCGTCTCTGAATTTTTATGCTTTTTTAATGTTTTTTGTCAAAACAGTAATTTTGATCTGAATTCTTCAGTCCTTTTGCATCAGTCATTGTAAACGTCAATTCATGTATAAAGGAATAGTGATTCGATGCAATTCTCGATGTAATTTTCATTTTTGCATGACCAGACCCTCTGTTGTTAACATAAGAGTAAGAGAGTAAGATTACGTACATAAGGGAGCGAGGGCTTGAGGCACTGGATAATGTGGTTGTTGTTGCAAATGTCAATTCAAAATTAGCGCGAATTTAGACTGACTAATTTTACTCTGTTAGTGTAATGTGTCTGTAAGCGCTAGTACATTTTCATAGAAGATTAAGAAATCAGTCGTTTTAGCATGGAGTTTTTTTTTTTTTTACTAGATTCTTATTGAATTTTCTGGTTTTGAGTTCAGTGTACAAATTCAAGTGTCTTGAGCTCTTAACTTGTTTCCTTCCTGTTAAGGTAGTGACTAGTGAGTCGTAACACTTGGGCCTTCTTTTCTTGGAGGGAAAGGGAGGAAATTATTTGGAGAGAGGCAATATCCATTGTTTAGCTAGCAATATGGAGGTGGCGGAATTTGGAGGGAGGGAATATGAAACCCACCATTTCCATCTTACACGACAAGTTATTTTCTTCTCAACAAAGAATTTGGAGGGAAAACACACTGCCTCCGTCCCCCCTCCCCTTCCCTTCCCTTCCCTTCCCTCCTTCCCCCTCCCCTTCCTTTTCCTCCAGTTTTGCAGAAGTGTGTTAGGATAGCAAAATAGGGGAGACGGGGGTGGACGAGAGGGAGAGGGAGATGGAACAAGTGTATATTGCCTCAAAATCCCGCCTATGTTAGGAGGGATTTTCACAAGGCTCGGTGGAGGAAAAATGGTTGCCTCCATTTCCCTTAACCCTGTTTGCCAAACAAAGAATGGATTTTGTATCCCCCTCCAAATCCCCTAACAAACAAGGCCTAAGAGACATATACATGAAACTAGCAGAAAGCGGCATAACCATCGCCAAACAGCCAATCTAAACAGCAAACATACATCTAACAATCTAATATAGTGTCTTAATAGAAAGGACAATCTAATGGAAAGAGCAATACCTAAAAAAATAACTGAAATTAATCCCTAATCATCCTATGTTTTAATTACTTATGCAAGATCCAATCTTTAAGATTAAATTAGGAGGTGACCTAACAAAGATCCTAATTAATTCACCAATACTCTTCATTTCCACCCAATTCTACAAATTACCGTAG
>JAOWBH010151813.1:0-12093 GCA_028566215.1 Silene coronaria | reverse complement strand
ATACAATTCGGATCATTAATAGATACTTGACTCTTCATTTTTTTTGAGAAAATAGAGAGAATCCGGACCGATAAATGTAGCATGAATTTCTTTCTCTTCTCTTTTTCCTTTATCGCTCGTACTTTCAGGCCACTACTTTCTATCTTCAGGTTTTCAGGTGCTTTTATTCTCCATTTTCCGCCCAAATTCTTCACTAATTTTACCAAAAAATACCAACAAACTTGCACGATTTTATGGTTTGTTTTATCTCATTAATATTGTATTCAAAACCCTAATCTCCATCTTTTCAGACTTCATATTCTGCTCAGCTTAACTGGTAAAAGTTTCACTTTTTTTTTAATGTTTTTAATATGCTTATTTTTTCAGCAACTTTTAAAGGGTATTTTGCCATTTAAATAACTAAAATAATCTGTTTGTTTTGTTTAGTTTGGATTGCTTTACTTGTTTTAGATAAGTTATTTTTATCATCTGTTTTTAAATGTTATTTTTAGGATTTGTACTTTTTATTTTTGGCAAGTGTTTAGAATTGGAAAGCTTGGGTTATCAATGATGCACAATTTCTTATTTAAGACGGACATATCCGTTTTGTCGATGATAAGTTCCATTTTATATGAATTGGAGTATTGGGGTACTTGTTGAAGTTAATGATGTCATAAATTACAGTTTCAAGGTTATTATATGAACAGTAAATTAACACAGGAAAATCCAAAAAAAAAAAAAAATTCAATCATGTGGGTGTGTTAAGTTATTGCTTAGTATGAACGCATTGTATATTTGGATTGATATAAATAAATGCATTCTGGGTATTTTTATTAATTACTGAATTAATCCGAATGATGATGTGGTGTAACCGTGTAAATGATAAAATCCTGGTAATATAGGCAAAAAGGAAGTTTTTTGGTTATGTATTCACCTTTGTTATGTTCTACAACATTTATTTTGTCATGCTTTCGAGACTTTTGCTGTTTTGGGTTCTTTACGGTCCACTGTCCGCTTCATATTATCGTCTTTTGATGGATTGTGTACACACAATTATCTGCAATTTGTGATATCTTAGATGGACTCAGCGATAAGTAGTCGAACATTAGCAACTGTTCAGTTCAGGGGTTAGATTCCTGAACTTGGGAGGATTTTATTAGGTCGTTGTTGTGCAGCTGTTCACATCAGTATGGTATTTGGCTATGTTGCTATAATAATATAAATGCCGGATGTATATACCCAATGGTTGTTTATGTGTTCATTATACTCAGGGTATGAGCTAGCTATGCTTACTTGTGTATTCATCATGCAGGGACATGCTGCAGCCAGCTACTGGACTTTACATTTGGGCGAGTTTGGGTATCTTTTGCACCCTTGCTTGCCTGTCTGAATGTGTATCATTTCCTCTGGAAAGGGAGTGCAAACACGTAGATTATAGTGCATATTGTAGCTCCATCAAGAATAGTGCCATTGGTTTGAAGAACAGTTACCCGTGTCATTTTGCTTTGGATTATGGGGCTGGGTGGCAGAAGCATTTTTCTGACAGTGAGAATGTTTGCTGTTGTTCCGAGTTGTTTCCCTTTCGTTCGACATTGCATGATTCTCACTCAAAAGAACAATGTTCGAAAGAGAAACCGGATATTGTTGTCGGATGGTCCTCAAATGATTTTATGACTCATTTAGATGATGGGGCAACTCTTGCTTGTTTTCTGAAGATCAGATGGCTTGATCACGCGACAATTCCTCATAGTGTAAATAATACTGATCTAATCGTTCTGTCTTCTGGTAGGGAACATTTACTGTATAAGAGAGAGGCGAGTATTAGCTCACTGAACATAGAGGTAAAAAAGTCTCCGTCTTCAGAATTATCGTTTCCTTGTCTTAGTATAAGCCCCCAGAAGTTGGATTGGGGACAAAACTATATATACCATCCTTCTGTAGTCTTTTTGAGATTGAAGAATATCTGCAATGAAAATGTGATAAAAGTTTTTGAACCATTTAGCACTGACTCGCAGTTCTATCCATTCAATTTTAGTGAGTTAGTTCTGGGACCCGGTGAATTTACGTCCATACCTTTTGTTTTCTTGCCTAAATGGCTGGGATCGTCTTCAGCAGAATTGGTTTTACAAACGAGTTTAGGTGGTTTCTTGGTTCAGGCTAAAGGCAGTGTAATCGAATCTCCCCACAAACTGGTACCACTGCTGGGTTTCAATGTTTCTTCTGGTGGGTGGCCGAATAGTAAGTCATCGGTAAACACTCATTTTGATGAAGCCATTTACTGGAAAGAAATAACCGCAGATTTTTCAGTAATTGGAACACAGGTAATCTGTTTCAAACAGAATTCTGGTTTTCACGGTTACAGCTTTTCTGATGCTAATAAGGGTTCAAATGACGTAATTGAACTATTGGATTCTGTCGTTATCGCATTCGGGCGATTTACACTATTGGATGGAGAGAGAGAAACCATTAGAGTTCCTTTTGAGGCTTTAATAAACAACCCAGCAACATGGAAAGACATTGCACCCCCACTATCAGCGTTCACTGATGCTGTTGGGAGTTGTGCTGGTAGTGTAATCACCATTTCTGTGTCTGTAAGAAACAGTGCATCAGATTTACTGAAAGTTGTTCAGATTACTGAAGTTGCTGAAAGCAAGAAGCTCCTGAAGATCAAATACATGGAAGGCCTCCTTCTTTTTCCTGGCAGTGTCACACAAGTAGCATTGGTAATGTACAATACCTCAGATGTCAATTCTGAGTCATTTGTCAGTATGGCCCATCAGAGTTTGAGTTGTAAGCTAGTAATTCTGGCAAATGACTCCATGAGTTCTAGCCTTGAGATTTCTTGTCAAAATCTTTTTGGGGTTTGTCTCAAACGACAGACAGAATTACAGGATCATCTTCCTTTGAGCAGCACCGAGAGGCCGTCAACATTTACCAAGGTATGAAACAAAATGGTCTTTGCTGCCTGCTTGTGTGCATCCTTTTTGTTGTTGTTGGTCCTTACAATGATTCTGAATTTCTGATAATACTTGAAGACAATGTCTTTTCTTGTGCCTTTTGTAAGTTTCATGATGGTTTTTAACCTTACACGTTTATATTCTTGAGGAAATCATTAGCATCCTTGACTCCTGTGGGTATATTGAAATTGAAGTTTAAACTCTAATGTTGTACCATGCCCCTCTTATCATCCATATTAGTTCTTACAGGCATCGCTGCGTCAGTGCCAAAGATTTGCATCAAGTGGCATACATTAACCACAAGGCAAATGAGTCCATATGCAATATATTTTCGCTGTTTGATACATTTAAATATTTGTCATCAGTTGTTATAAGATTATATCATATTGCTAATTGTAGGTAATGGGTGATACTGAAGTGGGCAAAGTTGTGCTTCAGAAATGGAGGGATCAGAGGACGATGAATGATCTTTATTTGCTTGATGATCACGAGCTTTTTTTCCCACTGGTGCCACTAGAGAAATACTCTGGCAAGTCAATTACTGTCAAAAATCCCAGCCAACATCCGGTTACAGTGCAGCTAATTCTAAAGTCGGGTGAAATCGTGGATAATTGTAAACCTCACATCAGTCATACCCCGTTATCCTGGTTCGATAATTTTGTCCATCATAATTCTGCTGGTCCAAACAGATATGGGTTTTCCATGGTGGAGAATACTGTGACGGAGGCTTTTCTCCATCCATATGGCACGGCATCACTGGGTCCCATCTTCTTTCACCCTTCTAACCGATGTGAATGGAGAAGCTTGGCTTTGATAAGAAACAATTTATCTGGTGTAGAGCTTTTATCTCTCCGTGGATATGGTGGATTGCTCTCCTTGGTCTTGCTCGAGGGCCCTGAACTCAAACACAAGCTCCATTTCGATATGAACTTGCCTAATCCAGTGACTGTGTCCTCTCCTCCTGACCCATTATTGAAGAACCTGATTGCTCTAAATGCTGGTGATTTTGATGTCAAAATCGAGAGGATAGATGTTTCTGGGGCATCATGTGGGCTGGATGGGTTTTTAGTACACAACTGCAAGGGGTTTGCCCTTGGGCCAGGGGAATCATATGAGCTTGATATATCGTACCAAGCGGATTTTTCCAGGCCTGTGGTACATAGGAACCTGGAGTTCAAGTTTGCTTCTGGAATGCTTATAGTACCAATGCAAGCAAGTATACCTACTGATATTTTTAGTTTTTGTAGGAAGTCCATCTTCTTGGTGCAAGTAAAGATGTGCGTTATTGCCGTGGTCATAGCTGCTGTTTTAATGATCCTCTTGTTCTGGTTTATAACGCCCCAAATCACGCCCTCTGATTCCCCTGTAGATTACTTGATAACATGTGAGAAGAGATCGATTCCTATTGTTAGGCCAAAAGAGAGAACATCGACTCGCTTAAAAAAGGTTCAAAGAGATAAAGGGGACTTGAAAAAGGCGATTATCGTGGATTATGCTGATTGCAAGACTTCGGGATCATCTGATGCTACGACTGAAACTAGTTTTTCTGCCTCCTCAATATCTAAGTCGATAGAAATAGAGAGTGGTGGTGGCAAGGACGCCCCGCCTGTTAGTTTGACAGTAAGAACTCGTAAGGACAAGAGGAGGCGGCCGAGGAAGAGAAGTGGAGTCAACTCAGGGCTGATGGCGCATATAGAAGTATCCACCAGTCAAAGCGGGAATTCCACACCGTCATCTCCTCTTTCACCGATCACAACTCCCTCACCTAAAAACATGTGTTCCCTGTTCCCAAGAGAGAGTCGTTCTCACGAATCATCGAGTTACACAAGTACACAATTGGCTGGTCCTGTAAAAGTTTCTGAAAACAGTACTGATCTGTTATATACTCAACGACCATTTTGTCCAAGTTCTACAAGAAGTAAACCAGTGATGTTGCCTTGCGCTACATTTCCGGGGACAGAGAGGTCATGTCCTTCGAGAATGGCAATCTCTCCACATGCTCGTGCCCCAGGACCAAAGATGAAGCCCCAGAAAGCAGTCCAGGTAGAGAAAAGAACGGATCCTGAAGGCAGCAGATTTACGTATGATATTTGGGGAAATCACTTTCCTGGACTTCATCTAATGGGTAGATCGGATGAATCATTAGGCATGGTGTCGGGATTTGCAAAAGGTCATTCTGGTAGCTTCTTTTTAAGGAACCCACAACAAACTCTGCTGGCAAACTCAGGACCTGCACCTGTAACTGTAAGTAAGTCCGCTGAAGAGGGTTGATTATAAAAAAATAAATCACATTTCTCTGGCACTTGTGATTCCTTGATTTTCAGGAGGATTATGTGGTTCTGCATTAACTCTCGAAATGAAAATTATGGGGCAGAAGAACCCTTCAAACAAAGTAGCCCTATTCCCCTCACGCACGCGCACGCTCACACGCACGCACGTGCTCTTTCTTGGAAGGCGGCAGACAATGAAGAATGATACCAGGTCTGATCACCAAATATTCAACTCAGCTGTGAGCTGCCTATAACAGCACCATATCCGCAATGGTGACTCAGGCGCACTCATACCAGGGCCATCGTATATTAATACACTGTTTTGGCAAAATATACCTCAAAATAACAATGCATCAACCACAACGTCAACAATAACATAAACCTTACGCTTTCATAGTCAAAACTGCTATTTGTCAATCAATGGGTATAAACCAACTCCAGCTGCCATCCGTCGATTCCAGGATGCATACTACAGAAACGGTCACATCAATGAGGACGACGTAAATACAGGACTAACCATGCATCACGACTCGCAATCAATCAAACGCCATTATAAACAAAATGACAGACGATTAAGCGTTGCAGGCTTGTCGTGAATTTCTTTATATTATGATAAAAGTATGAATGGGTACAATAAATCTTTGCCTCCCAAGATTATACAAAATAATGCATTTCATCAGGCTCTATAGTACATGTCTTGGCTCTTGTGATGCTTGTATTTCTTCTTGCACAAATGGGTTGAATAAAGCACAATGTGAAATCATAATAAGCTAGCCTGAGGAAGAATCTCCACCAAAAGCAGACTCCAAAAAATCGGTTTGCTTCAGATGACTGGCATCATTCCAAGATTTGATAGACCACATGTCTCCCTCCGACAACTCAAGTACACTCACTGATGTATTCAATATCTTCCCTGGAGATTGTCCTTTGGCTGCAGCCCGATTATGTAGTGTTCGTATCGCACCTCCATGAGAGACAACCACAACTCGCTGACCTGCAATGGCGTCAGGAGATGAGTTAAGTAACTGACTAATGAACAATAACAAAGCTCGGTCTCAGAATGACTTGGGGTTGGCAGTCATAAACCACCATTTGAACTGTCATCGGTAAACCATAACTACAACATCAACCTAGGGTCTCAATGGCTATTGGTTTTGGCTGAGCAAGGACGGTTGGATCTTGGATGTATGTACTTGACATTACTAAACAATTTCCATATTTTTTTCTTCTACTACTTTCGTTATAAACTTCTCCTCGCCACATGATCCATAGCTTTTACTTATAGATTTCTTTGAAAATCTAAAAAAAGTGTATTGGTGAACAAAATTTCATTTTGAAAATACAAATTTATTGCAAAATACAAGTCTATGAAGCACACGCCTTCAACTCTCTCTTGTACCTCATTGTCACGGGACCTCGTCACCTAGGTGCACCTCATGACTATGGTTGTGAATGTAGGATAATGGGACTGAAAATAAAGAAACCTGACCTCTATGTGCTTCACCAATTCTCTTCAGGCAAGACGTGCAGCGTTGATACAGTTGATCACGGCTTTCTCCACCACCCTGCACATGGCAAACTTCAAGATCTTAAAACCACCAGCCAGGATGTCATCACTCAACTTCCTCAATTCCCAAATAAATCACCAAAATACAATTAAAATCAATAATACATATAGTGAGATAAGGCTAGCACATACTTAAAAGGTTGCTTTGGCAAAGCATTATTGTAAAAGTGCATATCATTTACCCAAATACCCTCCAAGTACAGAGTAGTAACTAGATAGTTTCATACTTTCAATTATAGCCATTATAGGGTTATTTTAGTGTAATTCATTTATCGTACATTATTTATACAATATTTTAGTGTAAAACCGCCTTAGAAAAAGACCTTGTAATGTTTATTATCCACATGTCTAAATAATTGACACATGCATTTTATGAAGAGGACTTCAAAGATAGTCAAGGTGAAGAAATTGATGAATGAGGGCGAAGCGTTATACAAGGGCCGCTGATCAGCCAATATTTGGTTATCCTTTTTTTTATCCAGGTATTTGAATGCAATACATTATTTAATGAAGTCATGATTTCCAATAGAATCGTAACGCTATCAATCTATTGAATGCAACATTATTTGAGTCACTTATATCGTAGTTTGAACTTATACCGATACCAACTGCTTAAACTATTAAAGTATATGCTGATTCATTCATTAAGACACAGAGGCGAGTGATGGCGAATATAACAATTGTATGATGCATTTTCCTTGCTCGAGAAAGATAGCAAGTGTTGGTCATAATTTAGTCTAACAAAATTTGATAAGAGCGAGGTGAACATACACACCGGAATCTCTTCATCTGTTCTCGACGATTTAAAAGATGCGTGAGCTTTAGGGGTAACCCTGGCTAATTCATGATAAAGACGTCCTTGGAGATCTCCCAAATGTCTTTCCCGTAGATCTTGATACTTTATAACCTGAATTCGTAACACAGCAAAAGAGCAGAAGGTATTGAGGTGGGATACACCCACTTATATAACGAAATGTCAATCCATAGTATTGTGGAGCTATAAAAGTAGCGCAACAGCAAATCAAGTCACGATAATGATTTAGAGTAAAGATGAGCCTAAAACTTGAGCGACGTTACACTAGATAGACGAATAAGATGCTTCCAAAAAGAATTTTAAATAACAAACATTTTATACAGGGAATAAATAGCTATTGATCAGGTTCAGGTCTCACACTCAGCATAATTAATCCCTTTGTTTCCCGTGACAGTTGCGCACTTGAGATATCAGTACTATGTAACATGGCAAATTTGCAGAGACACATACCTCAAGCCCACCACATTTGGCTGCTATCGTCTCTGCTGTCTCAAGAGCTCTTTTTAAATCAGACGAATATATAGCAGAAATATTAGCCTCCTTAGAAAGCCGTTCCGCAACCTAACAGAAACACGTTAAAGAGAGATATTAGCCAGGCAAATTGAACAATGGGTATTGCTGTATGAACCTGAACTTACTGCAACCGCTTGCTGCCTTCCAACTCCATTTAATTCGACATCCAATTGACCCTGGTGAAATATCATACATAAATGGAAACATGAGACAAGCGCAAACTGATAACACACTAGAATCTTTCCCATTTCAAGAAAACTTCTCCTTCCCTCAGCTTTGAATTCTTCCTACTCCATAAGGATAAGAATGTTACCTCCAAATATTGTACAAATGTTGTATTATCTATTATGTGACATTTCTTCTATCATACGGTCATACCCACTTGCGAAATATGAGAATGGATACTCTTCTTACAGAAACGAAAGTCTATTTTCTCATCAATGGACCATGATTGCTTCTACGAGTCTATATTTAACCCAAAAAAATGATGAAAAGACGGAAAAACTAATTGTTCTACATGCTCACACTTTCATGTTTTTCCAAAATTATATTGGATTAAATGTATTCCTTTGATAACACATCAATACCTACGAGTATATATTTCCCCTTTATGAAGAAATGATACTGATCTTTCTTCAATAAACAGACGGAATTGATACCAATTTCCGCAATGCCTTTCCAATGACTAATCTAAACGAGCATGGCCCACAATTTCACAATTTACAGTGAGGATTTTGAGGTTCCGCAAACCTAAAATTAACTACTCCATCCGTCTCAGTCATTTGTTTACGCAAAGAAGAAGAGAGTGGGGTAGAAAAGAACCTGCATTTTTCCAATAGCATTCCAATCAGTCTCTCCATGACGAACCACAATGATCTCAGTAATACTAGGATCAACTGTCCCACTTCCTTTCTGGGTAACGTTGCCATCACTTTCAACAAAACCCCTTGTTATTCTATTATTCTAATCACACTTTATACTGCCAAATTTTCAATCTTTTTTATGACTAAATAATCAATGTATAAATTATTCTACTGTCATAATTAAAATTAAACAAGAATTAATCAACAACCCATTTTCTATACTGACAAACCCACTACCATAAATATAAAAGGTAAACAAATGAGCGAGACGGAACGAGTGTATAATTATAGGATAGTACCTGGGATTAAAGGCAGCCATTGATGAGAAGCAAGTGAAAGAAGTAATAAGGGTGTTCGTTTGATGGGGTTTATGCTTCAATGTCAATTTGGAATTATAATAATAATAATAATAATAATTGGGCGATTTTGAGGTCAAAGAAGAAGAAGAAGAAAAGCAAGAATATTGTGTTAAGGTTGGTACGCTATTACATATGCATAACCACATCTCATTTTTTCAATCTTCCATATTTTCCAGTTGACCTGGTTTTTCTAAATTCAACATTTTCAGATCTTTAACCTTTGGGATTGGTTGATTTCAATGGCGGAGTCTGAATTTATTGATTTATTGTTAGAGGCGAAAAATTTCAGTAGAAACAAACAACTAATGGCATGACATAAACTCAATTTTTTCGAAATTTAAACTAAAACTTTCGATTTTTTCCTCAGCTAGCGGAGACGAGCACCGCTGCTACTAAATTCACCACTAGTTGATCCAACATTTTCCTTTACTTTAGATTAATGTATCGTCAAATCTTTCCCATATGTAACATTACTCGCCAAACGCTTATGCCACTCTATTCCTTTCGAGAAAATCAAAGTTATTTTAATCATTATTCGCATATATTGAGTGAGGCAGATAATTTTTGAGTGGCGTTATCACTCTCATTATATACAAACCATACAATTCTGTTCTAGAGTAACCTATGAACATCAAGCAACGGAAACAGACTCAATAACCCATACTCTTGCCATACGCAAAGAGTAGGTGTTGTAGACCTCACGAATTTGACCCGGCTATAATGATCCATATTAGTTAACCCAACTATTCCTCATCTCTAAAAACTAAATTACATGGTAGTAAGTAGGTGATGCAAAAATGACTAGTTCAAGTGAAGTCGATGAGACGGTTGTGCTCGATGTCAAGAATTTAATCGAGGGGGATGCTAATCACACGGTCCAAGGAACCGTGTTTTACATGGGCTCAATGAAATTCTCCGAAGCTCGGGTTCTGACGCAGCTTATGGAATATTGATAATTAATTCTATTATTACTTTTAGGAATAAATTCTATTATTAATTTTAGGAATAAGTATTATTTAGTTTCCGATTTTTCCGTTATTAGATAATAATGCATATATGCCATAAGTTGTTATTTCTTATACTATAAGTAGGGACAATCTCATTGTTATTTGATTATCGAATTATTAATAAGAAAATCGTAAGCTTGCTTGCAAAACTCTCGGTTCGACGTGTTTCGTACCAATCTCGAATGAGTGTTTGACAAGTTCAAATCCTAATTTCGATTGCTATTCGATAGGTCTCGAATATCAATCTCCATTGTTCAAATTACAGGTATTAGTTTGAGCAAATATCTCTTGTGACTTTGTTTTGTTTCATCGTTGTTGCGTTGATCATTATCGTTTGATTGCCGCCATATTTTCGTACTATTGTCCTTCATTTTCTTCGTGACCATCTTTTGCTACGCACTTGTTTTAGTTACAGACTATCAAGTCTGTCTATAAGGTTGTCTCTGACCATCAAATTAATTTTGTTTTTTGGTATAGAATTTGCCTCCATCAAGTTTACTGGGTAGATTCTCAGTTTTTTAGATTTCGTAAGATTGACTGGGGTATATTCTTCTTAATTAGAGCCAATCATAGTCTCGAATCTAGTATGATTATTCTTACAATCCATTGTAAATATAACATGGCACATGAACTTTGTTGGCTCCAGTGTCTCTTAACAAGTATAAGATTTTTAACACTTTGTGATATTACAAAATCACTTATGCATCCATTCCGTTTCATATAATGTTCATGAATATTGCCTTTTGAAATGTTAAGGGCACTAAAAGAAAGAACTTTGCTGAAAAACTTAATTTCTTTTGCTCGTCAAATGGGATTAAAATTTTAGCTATTTGTGATACTAAATCGAGTTCTAAGCCCGAATCTTATCTAATGACTAGTATTGGGTTTAATAATTGTGATTTTATTCCTAGCTCAGGGTTATCAAGGGGTATTTGGTTATTTTAGAAAGACTCTATCTCAATGACTTTTCGATAAATGTCACTTTTAAATCGAGACGATTCATTGCTTGTGAAGTGTGTGATTTAACAATTAATGTGAAATTTTACCTTATTTTTGTCTATGCTTCACCTCAACCGACTGAAAAGTTGGACTTTTGGAATGAATTTCAAAGTTTTGTGCTTAATCTTGATTTGCCTTTTTTATTACTAGGCGATCTTAAAGAAATTAAGAGTCATAGTGAAAAGAAATGAGGTGCAAAGGTTACCAATGCGCGTTGTTTAAGATTAAATAATTTCTTGAGTAATACTAATTGTGTAGATCTCCCTTTTTCCGGTAATTTTTTTACTTCGAGGAAAAAAGAGAACTAGTTCTGAAAATGTTTTCGAAATCCTTGATAGAGACTTAGCCTCTCCTAATTGGATGAGTATTTATCCAAATATGCAGTTTATTCACCATGCTTTTACTAGCTCAGACCATTGTCCGATCTCAGTAAAGTTTCATAATCAAAACCAAATTCACAAAAAAGCCCCTCCCTTTCGGTTTAAACTTATGTGGACTCTCCGGAATGATTTCAATAAAATGGTCAAAAGTTGTTGGCAATATCAGTTTAATGGATCGTATATGTTCTGTTTTTCTCAAAAATGCAATTTTTTAAAACAAAAGGCTAAGAAATGGAATCAACCAACATTTGGAAATGTTTTTAGGCAACTTTCAATTGCTGGAAAAAAGTTGGAAAATATGCATAAAGAGTTAGGCTCTTCTCATAGTACCGATTTAGAAAACGCACAATTGAGATGGCTGAAAAAGCGTGATGCACTTCTTGAC
>JAOWBH010151802.1:0-12095 GCA_028566215.1 Silene coronaria | reverse complement strand
CTAGATCACTCACAATAAAGATTTTTTAAACGGTTTTTATAATTCAAAACTTTCAAGACGAATTTACAAACATTAAACCTATAACCATACGGAGTATTAACTTAATCGAAATCATAAAGGATAAGATCGTTACATAAATCTATTTTACATATTATATTGTATAATAAGACATTACACAAGAATTAACAACAAAAATATTTTTTACATAATTTTTCAATTTTTTCAATTTTTAGATATCAATCAAGAATGTTTGGTTAAGCTAAGCTTGCACAATCCCGTGCATTGCACGGGATATAAAACTAGTTCCAATTTACAGTCAGATGTGATGAAAAGCCAGGAAATATATTACTATGCTAGTACTAAGACAAACCAAAATCTACACATAAGAAAAAATCTTTCTGATACTCCTTATTGTTTTAGAAACAGTCCTATTCCAAGACCGAGATATTTCATCAACAAACAAAAAGGAATAAAATGAAACAGTACCAATCAAAGCTCACCTCCAATGCACTTTCACTCTGTAGCTTCTCATTTGAAGGCAGTTCATCAAAGTGAGGATTTACGTCATCCCAAATAAATCCATTATCAACGGGGATGGAAACCTTATCATCCCGGTCTGCTATGCCTGAATGTCCTACGTATGCCATATACTTGCCTGTACACAAAAAAAAAAAAAAAAAAAAAGGAATACAATTTGCCACTTGTCTCAAAGTTCCTAATGTAATAAAGAACACGCTAAAATGAACTTACAAGCAAATAAGTCACTCAAGCATTCTTCGTAGTTAAATGATGCAAATAAAACAGGATCCGTGAGGCAGCCAAATTAATTTACTAAGACAAACTTAAGAGTCCAAGCAGTTTATTTTATGTCGGGGAAGGACAACATAAGACAAAGATGGAAAGAAATCGGCATATTTTCTAGAGGAGCAAAAGACTAGGTGATTCAGTTATTTGCCATGTCTATGCTCCGTCAAGGCTAATTCAGTGCATAAGGTATATTACCATGTGCCAGAAATACGTCAAATAGAAAAGAACTCAAATTAAAATAACCTAGAAATACCATCACTGCCAAGAATGCGGTGATGTTATCTCACTGCGAAAAATTCGAAAGAAGGGCAACAGAGACATGATGTTACAAACCAGCCAAGGAATGGAGAGCATTCTCGGCAGCCTGCTGCTGAGCATCCTTTCTAGTCTTACCCATTCCAACACCAATCTTCTCACCCGTGAACAATACCTAAAGAGTAGAAGAGAAAAAAAAAAAAAATTATGTTCACGAAAAGGGTTAATTGTTCAAAGGTACCTAATATTTACATCACTTGCAAACAGATGCCTAACATCTCGTTTTTTGCCCAAAGGTAAGTAGGAAGTTATAAAATGGACGGAGGGAGTAAATCTAGTGATCTGGTTTGCACAACGAAGGCAAAATAATTGAATGTATATTGGAATTTTAATGTTGCTTTCACTTATTTAGACTACTGCCAAAAAAAAATATTAGGAAATTCAATTCTCATTTTTGTTTTAAATGCCACTTGTGTCACTCATGTCTCTCATCTTTACTCTTCATCAAAGTGTGGTTTATTACATTCAATTACTTTTTCCCTTCCCTTTTTACTCTTATTTGACACGGTTAAAATTCAATTTGAGAATCTCAATCAATCAGCAGCAGTGATCATTTGTGATTTTGGCGTGTCAGATTCATGTCTAGTGTCATGTCCACTACCAGTCGTGTTAGACAAGCAACAAGATGGCTTGATGAAGTATCAACGTAACATAACACTCTCTTTATCTCATTCAATTAGCCCCATTTGTTATTATTTGGAATTGTGAACTGCAGGTGATTTGAGACAAAGATGTGCAGTTTCCACTAACCTCCACGGAGAATTGCAAATCTTTACTCGTGCTTAGAACCGGCTTGAACTCAACCTTAAGCAAAAAAAAAAACCAAATTAAAGGTTAGGTCTTTCCTCAGCTACTGACTAGAAAACAAATTTTCCCCACAACAGGATTAGATTTCACAAACCTTGGAACAACACCTTCGGCCGATTTCTTGAAGCACACTGATGGACAAGCCAGATGGCATTGGAGTTACTTTGACGGAATCACAAAATGTTTCTTTGTTATTGGCTGACACTGGGTTCTGTGATATAGCAGCCTCTGCATGACCTGGTCAGTTTGTGGATGGGTAGCCATAATCAGAAAACCATTCTTATCTAGTCAAAACTAAAACTACAATTTGGTAGGGTTGACAGACAGGTCAATTATTGAAAGTCCAATTTTGAAGTAACATTTGAAATACATCTTCAGACGACATCACTTAACAGATCCGACCATATGATTCAGTTACCTCATGTAAATCAAATTTAACAAACATTCATTGACTGCCAAAGCAAGTGCAGTTTCTCACTAAAATTTGTATACACAAGATAACAAGCAAACACTGCGGTAGTTTTGCCAACAATACAAAACGCAAAAATTTGGAATTCATGGAACTTCCCATAGTGAGTTGTCTGCTTAACCTCTATATTACGGAAAGGCAATCAACTTGTCGTGTTGAGATAGCACTTGTCCAACACAGAATACTTCATTTCAAGATACTTTTTGTCAAAAAGTTCGTGTCCAGCACTTGTGAACTTTTATCTATTTTGTTTAGTCAACCAAAGTTTTTTGCTTAAAAGGTAACGTATATGTACCTGTTGGTTCCATGGATGAAAGATTATACTTTTGCGATTTGCATCCTTGACTGGCCTGCAGTCAGACACAACTACAAGAATTAAGAATGACTATGCAATATGCATTAGAAAGAAATATCAGCCATAAAACCAAAGCATGATAGTAAGATGTAACATGCATATATTATCTAAACTGTGTGGGGATAAACCTCCTCAGTCGTGCTCATTGAAGGAGTTGATGGAGCTGTGCTAACACCAAGAGAAATTGGATAAGCTCGAGCTGCGTCAGGTTTCAGTATATCAGATTCATGGGGAAGCATATATGCGCTTGGATGTCCTCTACTGTCATCTTCTTCAACCGACCAGCCACCTTGCGGTATTTGAGATGGTAATCTAAGAATAGGTGGATCACTTGAGGAATTCCACCCCTCTCTTTTAGCAGGTACTCCAAGTAGGCCTTCTAATCATATAGGGATAGGAAAAATATGAGATACAAAACTATACTCCATCCCATCTTTTTCGTGCCCGTTTGACTTTGGCGGTAAAAGATGACAGTTTAAACCATCACTTTATCCATAGATGTGTGCACTTTGAGAAAACACGGGTCAAAAGTGACGTTCATTGATCACCAAAGTCAAATGATGACAGCATAAATAAGGTGGAGGTAGTAGGTAGCTCGCCAAGTTAAAGGAATAAAATAACCATTTTTACGCGGGAAAATAAAAAAAAGTAGATAGCTAAGTGAAGCAGAATAATGCTTTAGTACTTTGTGAAGGCATAGTTGTTCTCAGAGGATTAGCTACATTTGAAACAGATGGAACAGCCTGCTGGGAGTTTTCAAGCCTCGCGTCCAAGATATTACTTCCTGCATTGTTATCTGAATCCATTGCGGTATCCTTTAAGGCAAAGAAAAGCTTCTAATAAATATTGTATTTCTAGGACTGAAAATCAACAAAATATTGGACCCACAGAAAACTAGCTAAATGGCTAATTTTCACCAATTAAGTTCAATAAGATACAAATATAAAATAATAAAACAATTATTCCAACAGGCAAAATATAACAGGCTACCAATTGCAGTAATCTCCGTTCAACTTCTGCACCAGAAATGCCTTCGCTGAAGGGAATGTTTGCGTTACCACTCAGAACGGCTCCTGCCTCCTAAAATATACAAAAACATCAAATTTGGTAAAAAAAAACTTCATACCTCCAGTATCAAATACAGCTAATGTTAAAAAATAAAGCTAATAAACTTCCTACCTCTGGTATCAAATAATTACTAACATCAGGTGGTGAAGGTACATTGGACATATCATCCTCATAGAACAGCTCAGAGATTTTCCTCAGCATGTTTTCATCAAAATCTCTGTTACATATGGACCCCGAATGAGGACAGACTATGTAAACCAATTTACAAGGCAAGGAGCATCAGATATATACGAATACTATCCGCTAAATACTCACTTGAAAAAACCACCCCTGACATTGCAAGCAACATTTCTTGCTACACATAGGACTGGCACAACATTTGCTGTCTATTGGAAAAGGGTAAACATTCAAAGTTTATTAGTGTCAAATTTTCATCAGAAATAAGAATCAACTCCTTTTGACCCCAAAAGATTGATCACTTTCAACTAGTATTCATTTTAAAGAAATGAGAGGAAATACGTTTAATACTCACTTCACCCCAAGTGAAAATCTGGTACTCTCTTTTGGACCTTTCCAACTTACACCTTTAATAAAGGGTATTTACAGAGTAACATAGGGAGATTATAATCTGATGTTGCTTGGTATAGAAAGTGATCAATTATTTTGGGACACATCAAAATGGAATAGTGATCGATCTTTTATAGCAGGAGTATTTATTACCTCAGCTTGAGGAGCGTAATATGGGGTGAATGCAGGAACGACATGCACACGTGGCTGGTCCTTATCCTCCCACACCTTTAACCTGTCATCAATCACCATGGCCATGTTGGGATGACAAATGCCATCTTTGAAGACGTTTAGCAAAGATTTTTTTGATCCTGATAAGTTGACAAGAAGAAGATGACATAATGGGAACTACATGCCATGAAAAAGTCATCATCTATGAGATATGACTCTCTCAAGCCCATTCGCAATTAAAGTTAAGTCGTGCAGTCTAAATAATGATTGACATCACATGAGGTCTCATGCTTCGCTGAATAATACAAAAGAGTGCGTGAGAGACATTAGGATCATGCAAAAAAAACAAGGAGAAGAGCCACATCATTTGGCATTAGAGCAGGCTTATCAAATGTGAGCTCAGCCAATTGAACCATCTGGAGAGAGAACAGAAGTTCAAAAGTCCCCTACTTTCTATTCACAAAGTACATATCCGATTTTGCTATTTTAATCAAAATAGTTGTTTATGTTTCCCACACAGCCTTCATCTATGAAAGGTGTAGATTTCTCACATCTCTTTGAGTAAGACAATCATGGGTCTTTCTTAGTTGAATTTTGAGTAGCGTCAAGCGTGGGACAAGTTGTGGCAGATGTATATATAGCTCCTATGAGAGAGTCAGGTTTGTTGGAGTCTTGTCAACTCAATATTCTAGAAGCTTCTAGTTTTTCTAGTTTGGGATTTCGCATTAATGCTAAAACCAAGGCAAACTAGCATCCCTATTAGCAAAGCAATCATAGTTTAATTCCAAGCTGCGCTTAGGAAATATCAAGAAATCCTCACCACAAACCCCCTGATTTAGTTCCTTTTAGGATTTTTTCAATTTCACAACAGTTCAGATAGCACTGATGCCCGTTAAAGTAAGATTCAAACACCAAACCACTAAAACACGATAAACAAGGGCCTTCCACATGTGTTTTTCACATTTTTTTAGTAATTCTATGCCCCAGCCAGCCTGTTGATCCCTCCTTTTTTGTTTACCACAGAACTCCTGAGTTAGTTATACTTCTAGGATTTCTTCAATTTCACAGCAGTTTAGGTAGCGTTGATGCCTGTAAAAGTAAGATTCAAACACCAGACTACTAAAACACGCTAAACAAGGGCCTTCCATATGAGTTTTTCACATTATTGTTAGTAGTAATATGCCCCAGACAGCTCGTTGATCCCTCGTTTTTTTCTCTACCTCTAACTACGAAAGCACGGATGGTGAATAGACGTTGCCAATGGCTCATTTAGGTCGGGTCAGTTAAGTCTGTTATATGCTTAGGGTCTGATTAGGTCCAGCCTATTCATTTCATATGTTCTGTCAATAGGTTATTTCTGGCATGGATCGCTTTCAAGCAGGTATTTTTGGTATGGATCGCTTTGAAGCAGATCATTTTGGGTATGTCTCACTTCAACTTTGGTTATTCTCTTGTGAGTGATTATGGATTTATGGGTCTCATCGAGAATAATCCCGGTCATGCTTATGACGGTTTTAGTTGTTTTTTATGTAAGTAATCTTTTAAGATGATCTCAAATTAGTCATTCCGGCTTCGTTACAAATCCAGCATATTGGCAAGTGTTCAGACTTCCGGGTCAGGTAATTTTCAGGTCTAGGTCTACCTTACCAAGTATAGATCGGGAGGTGGAGGACAACCTCTTGCAAAATGAGACCTACATGTATATATAGTAATGCAATGTTGCCAATTCGAGTAAACTATTGAGCATGTATAGAATCATTCATTCCTGTCAAAAACTAGGCTCCCAAGTTATTGAGAATTTGAGGGTAATAGAAAAGTCAAAGCCGATGAGTCTCTTCACATGCCAAATGACAGTTAGAATTGCTCATTCAGTAATCTGATGCCTATAGTGTTAGCAAGGATGTCGGTGTAACATAGAGTATGACCGCACACAAGTTTATTAATAATTACGAGACTTACAGCATTTAGGTTTTGCTTCAAAGATAATATATAAAAAAGTTCTAAAATCTTGGCCGCTTATTCTCCAGTCACAGAAAGCTAAATATGACTTACTCTGTTAGGATAAAACATGTGTCACCCCTCAATAAGAAGAAAAAACATGGAGTTAGCTATCATACTATCTTTGCTTATAAAATTCCAAAATTAATGTTTGAGAATTTAGTCTCTATAATAAGTGACTTTGCTGACTTCAGGTATGATGATTAATCTTTTTTGCCAGGATTGCTGTGATCAATATGAAGGCTTTTGTCTTCCATTGGAGAAACTGGATCGTAGGTTGTTCGTCGTGATTTTTTCTCAGTTATTGGCAATACGGTAATCAAGTGCGGCCCGGCCCAATCGGCCCGCTATATATGCGGATATCCCCCCCCCCCCGGTATGGACAATCAAACTAGGCCCGCTATAATGGTCATGGGCAATAAATTTAGGCCCCGCGGGACAATTTTTCAAGTGTAGTCCCGTCCATGCCCGGCCTAAGCCCGCTAATGATCAATATAAGTCTCTACTCATGCCTTAAGAAAAGGAGATTCTCTCTTGTTGTTCATGTTCTACGTAGAATCATTAATAGAGCGAGTAAAGCTGGTGCAATTAAGGGTGACAGAGTTGGGAGGGAGCAAATTTATCCGCTAATTACTCTTTTTTCTAGTAGGCTCACAAAATACGTGAAATGTCTCTATTACAAGTACTTGAGTGGATTAACATAACAAAGTGCATGAATGCAAGGATTAATGTGGATCACCATGTTCTTGCTGAGTTCGCACATATAATATGGACCCCTCACATAGGCCCATATTTTGGTGAAAAATCGAGTTCTTCTGCTTTTTTGGATACTATTGGTTCTAGAGTTTATGTGCGAGGTTGGATGCTTGGATGGGGGCATATTCCTCTTTATGAGGAAGGATCACTTTGCTTAGTTCTTGCCTTACATGTTGACGCTCTATTATTATTGCTATTCAAACTTTTAATGGGTAGCTAATTTTCTCAGAAAGAATATGAGGGAGGTGTTGTGGTTTGGAACTAATGACTCTAATAAACACAGATTGGCCAGTGGGCAGATATTTGTCGTCCGAACATTAGCGATGTTTATGTCTCAATCGTATACTCTAATTCATAGAAAAAATTTCTTTACTGAGGAAATGGTTGCAGCTTTTCCCATTAGAACTCTATTCTATAATGGTAACCAACCTACAGGGTGGAACACTCTTGTAGGGACTACAGTTACGCATACTTCTACGTAGTTATATATGTCGGAGATTCATCAACTTCTCTCTCCACATGTAGCTTACTAGATTAGTGATGGGCTATTCATACTTCTCTATAGTAATCTCCCTCCCAGATTCATCTACTCCTTCTTTCCACGTGTTGCTTAGTAGATAGGTGATGGATGTATTGAATTTACTGATACTATTTTCCGTTGATAATATTATTATTTTCTTATAAAATAAAAGCAACCTCTGAACAATATGGGAAAGTAGTGCCCTTACCTGACTTCACACATACAACTCGGTTTGAAAGTTGTTTTGAATTTATTAAGTTAGCCTCTGGATCAAGGAGCCTCCACATCTCTAAAGCATAATCTCTCTCAGCCATAGTACAAACAAATACTTCGAATCTTTTACGCCCCTTTGCAGTCAAGTAACTTCTCAAATCCTCCCACGCTGGACGCAATCTTACTAGTACACTAGTATCACGGTTCTGCGAATAGAAAACAGTTACTCTGAATGCTGTTAGCAATAAGCAAAGCGGTGCATAAATGATGACAGTCATGAACAACTTGGAGAGAAGTTTAGTTTATAAAGCCCTCATTACAAGCATTTAGTTCAGCTGTGTACTCAATTTATCTTGGCACAATGACATAATAGGTGTAAGGTGTGCTACCGTAAGTCTCTAGATTTACTGTCCACATCCTATCTCTTCAATTTTATCTCGCCCAATGAGCAGAAAGTGACAAAGGATAAGGCACCTCTAGTTTCATAAGATTAGTCCAAAAAAGTAATATGTGTGTGATGAATTAAAGAGATTATTACGCTGCACCTCTTCTAAAAGAGTACAAGATAATCGAAGTAATACTGTAGAAGAACCAACCAAGTGCCTTAAGCGCAAAATCTTCATTTGATTTGTACGAAATGCTAATGTCGCCACTTTGCGTAGAAGATGACCCATAATAACATTGGCGAATCCATTTAATGTTTGAGATGCTACACTATATTGTTGATGAATAATAAAAATGCAGGAGCAGGAATTATGAAACTAAGGATTCATAGTTTGATATTACCTCAGGATTAATCCTGGTTAGAACGAGGTTATTATCGGGCAATCGAATAACAGGTCGGAGAACCCTGTCATGATTGTCAGACAAAGACGGAACCTCCTCAAACTGGACCTTAAAAACTTTAGCACCAGCATCAGTAACAACGCAATCACTATCCGTAAACTGTTTAAGCAAAGCCCTATCATCAGAATAGCGCTTAAGCTCAGCAGACATTCCAGAGGCGCGAACAGGATCCCCTTCCCTAGCAATCCAACTCTTCAAAGCCTCGATTCTATCCTCAAACGACTTCATAGTATTGGCGACAATGAGAGTCTCATCAAGGTCAAATACAATTGACAAACATCTAAGATTAAGCATTCCAATGCAGCAAGAGTACAACAAAGCCCCAGACCCAGACCCAGGTACGGTGGGAATTGCGTAACACCAGAAACAAGGGAACTTCTTCTGCTTACTAGGCATTGCCACTAAGTGTATCTCCTCGGTATCAAGAACCACCACGGCCGTCTTCAGCTCGTAGAAGCACGAGGCGTGGAGATTCAGCAGGTTGGTCTGCGGCGCCTGGTGATCATCCGGTGGCGGTGGTTCGAGTTTGCAGCGGAGGGAGTAAGGGGAGATTGTATGGAGGATTGACAGAGGATGGCAGCGTTCCGAGAATGGGGAGATGTGATGAATTCGAATTTCATTGTTTGGGAAGTTGAATTGTTTTTGTTCATTTGAGATTGGTATTGGTATTGGTATTGGTATAATATCTAATTCCCCTAAATATGTTTCGCCGTGGTATACTACTACTGATTTCACCACAACCCCTAAGTTTTTGCTGCTGCTCGTCATTTTTTTTTTTTTTTGTAGGAGGAGGATATTTGATTTTGTTGATTTTGATTTTTTTTAGTAGTCTAATTTTGGGGATTCATGTGAGGAGGGAGTTTGATTGCTGTTCCTTCTCTTCCCCCCAATTTTTGATGATCTGCACGAACCACCTCTCCTCCCTTCTTTCTCCTGTAGCAGCTCTCAACAATCGGATTTAACACGGATTACTAGTTAGGTGAAACTATACTTGTCCATCCAATAAAAACATCAAGAGTTTATTTCGCGCTACACTTTTAGTCGGAAAAAAAAAAAAAAAAAAATCGTATGTGCCACCTCAAACTTAATTTGGTTTTAAATTTATGTATATTTTATATGAACTTTTTAAAGTTTTTAAAATTACATTTTAATTTTTTGCCGTTAAAATCAAATTTAACTGAGCATATATGTAATGTTTTCGAGTTGAGTGTTTAAGTGAACAAACTCAAAAACCTTATATAATTGCTCATAATCTTTAAAACAAAATCAAAAACTTCCATATAAAGTTCAGAAACTATACAAATGATGGTAGTACTACATCAGATGTTCAATCTACTTACTGCTTTTTGCCTACCGGTTTTCATTTTCATACCCTTTAAAAAAACCGTAGCTTTGATTTTCTCTATTGCTCCTACATCATGTTAGGATAAGTAACTTTCTTCATGTTAGAACATGCAAACGTGTTCAGGTCACACCCAAACGGAGGAGAGGCGGACCACTTGTTTCGTTAGATTTTTCAGCATTATTTTTGCTCATTCAATTTTCATGTTTACAAGGAGGGTTTTTGCAATGGTGAGGACGACAAGTTGGCCTCACGAGGAGAGTAGATACCTCGGTTTCGCACCTCCCAAAAGTCACCCGGTGATGATTCGATCGCATGTATGTCGCGATTTTATGACAATTCGTAAATTGGTTAATAAACAATAACTCTGACAACCCCTTGGTCGTCATCCACATGTTAATACGATCATTTTGACATTAAGTGAAGTCAGTTCGGAGTCTGGGCCAGAAACCGTCTCCATTTTATGATCTCGTCTCGTTCCAAGTCGGAATATTCTGGAAACTGTCACAATATATTTTATTAGAATTTGAGTTCGACACACATATTCGGACTCTATAATAAAATAACGAAAGTATATCACTTCCACAGAATCCGCGTCTACATGCTTTCTTACTTAGCCAGAAACCTGCTCCAAAGAGAACGCAATGCGTTGCTGCGCCTTTTCTAAGGTTTTCTCTGCTGCAGTATCCTATCTTTCCATGTTTCCTCATTTGCGTAGCTATAAAGAGAGACCTTTGGTCTTCATATTTGGCACTCGAGTGTCCACCTTTCTCTTCTCGCTTTTCATTCTAGATCGTGCGATTGCTCATTGACATCTACGCGCTTGATTAGTTGACCACGTTGTAGACACCTCGTTTTGCACCTCGCGCAAACCACCCACTGATGATTGGGCCGCATGTTTAATATCTGGTATAATTTTATGACATTTAATAAAACCGTCGTCAAGTGGTAGCTCAAATACTCGCGTCCATCACTTGGTCGTCATCTACGCACCAATACGGTCGTTTTGGTAGTAATTAGAGTCAATCGGAGTTCGGAGTCAAAATGTGCATTTCATTTTAGGAGAATAAACCGACCCGACCTTTAGACCCAATTTACAACATGATAACGGATTTTTTGGGTCTGGGATATTTGAGGGAAAGTTCTAGATCTTTCTTTTAGCTTTCTAAAGCCACCGATATCACCTAAATCCGAGTCTTGTAGAGAAAGTTATGCCTAAAATACGAACAGGTTGTCAACGCATTTTCTTACTGCGCGGGAAACTACCCTAGAGAGGACGCAGCAAAGGCTGCGCTACTTCCTCAGAACGCAGCACTGGCTGCGCCTTCTCCTGGGCTTGTTTTCAGCCTTCCGAAACCCTAGCTCGTGATTAATATAAATAGAGGTCTTCATACCTTGTACTCTTCACGCGAGTATCCGCCCTTTCTCTTCTCCCTCTTTGCATTCTAGACTTTCGCTCTTGCTTTTTTGACACAACGTACTTGATCTACTCGACCACGTTAGCTCGAATACTTTCGAGTACCGTCACGATTTTTGCATAGACCGACCAATTTGACCAACTACACAACGACTAAACTTTTAATTAATCTTTCTTTGTTAAACAAAGGCTTTCTCATATCTGAGGGTGTAAATCTCAATTTACATAACATGCAATTTTATTCAATGTATTTCTTGTTATTTACGTCGTGGATGCCAAATAACCACTTTTTATTACACAAAATCGTTTAAAAAATCAATCTTTTATGAAACTAGCAGAGATACTGGCTGGAGAAGAGATGCACCAGAGGATGTGCCTTCTGGAAGAAACGCAGCATTAGCTACGCCTCTTCCAGAGGCTGCCTGGCCTCTGGTTCCCTTCTTC
>JAOWBH010151791.1:0-12096 GCA_028566215.1 Silene coronaria | reverse complement strand
AGAGACGCATGTCTAATATAGAAAGGATAACAAATGAATGAGACACCTAAAAAAAAGAAAGGTACAACAAATGACAGGGACGGAGGGAGTAGTGCTTTAAGACGATTGAAGAGTTGCACACCGTTTTGGCTAGGTTTACAGTGTTAGGGTTTTGCAATTATAGTACATAAAACCGTTTTACATAAGACTAATTCGAAGAAAATCGTGACTGAGTTCCAGCTACTCATCGCTAACCTACTAGCTCGCTGGAAACTTGGTCGTCACAATTCTCATTCTTCTCTTTCTCAGGTACTTCATTATTTTTGTATCTAATTTTATCGATTATTCTCGTCTTTATTATTGAATGAGGATTATTTTAATCAAACGTTAAGAATTTATATATTTAATGGGAAGGAGTAATTCGTCTGTTTTGTCTGTTCTATTATTACACCTTATAAATTTTCAGGAGGCGAGACTGGACGACAAGGCGAAAGACAAAGTTTTCGGACCCTGCAAGCAAAACCGAAACAAAAAAGAAATACATAGGAGTATTAATTACCTTCCTAGAGAGGTCATATTTAACATCCTACTTCTTTTTCCTGCTAAAGTCCTGCAGGAAGTTATCAGAGTCGTGTGCAAGCAGTGGTACGATATAGTTAATGACCCGTTTTTTTCTAGAGCGCATAGCCAAATGCCTACTACTACTACTACTACCACCTCTTTTCTCATACAACCTCGGGGTAAGCTACATAAGGTTTATTGTGCTGAGACTGGTGACCTATTTGGTGCTAAATCAATCAAGGTAACAAAAATAGAATTACCATTCCCGGCCGTGATTCAGGGATCATGTAATGGCTTAGTCTTGCTTTGTGATAATCGGAATAGACGAAAGGTTCATCTAATGAATCCTCTTAGGAAACTAATAGTTAGTCTGCCTCCTGTCAATCATGTGGTAATGTTGGTACCTTTTCGTACATTGTATAGTTTTGCAGTTAATTCCTCTGGTCAATATAAAATGGTGCATATGTCCCTTTATGAGTTCCCTGATAGACGATGTGAGATAAATGTGTTTACTATCGGTGTTGATAAAGCTTGGAGACGTATTGATCATCAACATCTTCTAGGTATACCCATGAAAAACCAAGTAGACATGCTTTATTCGAGTTCTGGCCTCCTTATCGCAGGATTTCTGTATTGGCCGATTAATTATACCCATTTTTTAGCCATGGATGTCGATACAGAAACCCTTTTTCAGATTTCTTGGCCAACCGGCGTAGATGACAATAGAATTCGGCTTATAAGTATGGAAACTGCTCTAGGCTTAATGACAGAAGATAACAATAACCATGGTATGTGGAAGCTTCTAAAATTGACAGACGTAAAATCTAGTGAGTGGACTGAAATCGCAAGAATGGATATTGGAGAAATGGTTACCAAGGTTGATAGAGAGTTCTGCTTTTCTTTTCTTGTGAGCAGGAACTCGTCCTGGATGATTCGTTATAATTTGGCCAACGAAAACCGTGTGTCTTTCCAAGTCAAGTCGTCGCCCTATGAAGCCTATATTTTGTAGAGAAATGTAAAATTGTATATTAAAGTTATAAATTACAATTAAGGGAGTACATGAATAAATACTGATAGCAAGAATCCTAATTGCCTAGAAATAAGGTTAGTTTCCTAGAATTAGGCTAGTAAAAAGGAAGCTATGAAGATACAATCTTTGACTAATAAGAACTATTAACAGAAAATATCTACAAGAATAATTATGCTAATTATTCTCTAACATATTTATCCTCATGTACCAACTTTGGTTTCACCCAGGAATCGCTAGCCTCGACTCCTTTAATTAAAAATCGAACTTACGAGCATCATTGGTAAGAATATTTATTAATATTCGAGTGGCCTATGTATTTAGGGTTGAATTAATTCAAGTCTATATTAATTCTTGGGACTGATTTCATTATCGGAATCATAAAGTTAATTACATCATTAATAACGAACGTGTAGCCTTTTATCTTTTAAAAATATTTAGTGTTACAGAAAAACTCTTTTGTACAGTTGAATACATCAATAATATTGATGATTTTGCACTCAAATTTTGAACTATTTATCTGTGATGAACTCTCGTTTAATATCATCGTATGAATCCGTTTTACCCAAGACTAACTCGAAGAAATTAAAAATCGACGATGGTCCACCACCTATGTATCGGTATCCTACCCGCCGGAAATTTGGTCAACATAATTCTCATTCTTCTCTTTATTACCAGCTACTTCAATTTTGTAATTTTGTAATTTTAATTTATTTTTTCCACTATCAATATTTCATGTTTATAATTTAAGCCTAAGAATTGCCCAATGAAACAGAATTTATAAAATGGGAATTAGGAGTCCTTTTCAATACGAGTAGATTCTTCTCGAGAAAAAAAATATTATAAATCGGATGTATTACATCGAACTCTATGAATAATTGAGTATATAAAATTTTCCTGAACTATGTAATGTTTTTGAATTTTGAATATTTTTTTTAAGGTTAATGTTAATTGAATAAACTTAAGATTGTATGGACATACAAACCCGTGTTAATTTCACAACTTCTATTTGCGGATATTTTTATTTTCTTCACACCGTAAGGAGCGTACTGAAGCTTATAAATGGTGTTATCGTCGGTCTCTTACCAATGTCGGTTTATCTTGCTTGTCACCATAACAACATTCTGATGGTCGTAAATGGTTGTTACCAATATTTTTTAGTGACAAACATTGTTAAATAGTTTCGTAAATGACGATAGAACGAAAAAAAACTTCGAGTTTGTAGATCAACTGACCAAACTATTACGTATAAAATTAATAAAGGCTATACTTTCGATTGCAATAGTAAATTTTAACTTTAACTCGGGGATAAGTTAAGTTGAATTGAATTAAAAATTAAACTTAACTAAATTAAATTAAACAAAACCAAACTAATTAAACTCTTATTGATTAAATTCAAGTTAAGTCGGAACTAAATACTACACCCTCCTATTCAGCTTATAGTTCCCCTTTCTTTAATATATGTGAGTAGTATTATAATGAAAGAGAAACATTAGGTTGAATAGAAGGGAGTATTTGACCGGGGAGCAACTAGCGATTATAACGATTCTTCGGTGAAACAAAAGTTGGTACAAAATGAAAAACAGAGACATTATCATACGATATGTCGACTCCGACAGACACAAAGCTTTCGTTGGCTAGATTATAACGAACCATCCGGGACGACTTGGTCGTACCAACACCATAATAAAAGCATAACTCTCCATGAATCAAGCTTACAGGCTTTATAGGCACGGTTTCATAGGTCGTCCATTTACCACTATTAACCTTGCTAATCATTGCTCCAATATCGATCATGCCAATTTCAGTCCATTCACTAGATTTTACGTCTGTCAATTTTAGAAGCTTCCATATAGCACGCCCACTGTCGACTTTGGCCATTAAGCCTAGAGCACTTCCCATACTTATAAATTGGCTATAATAAAGTTCCCCATCTACGCTTTTTGGCCAAGTAATCAAATAAAGGGTTTCTGTATCGACATCCATGGCCAAAGAAACGGAAGTACTACACCAATACAGAAATCCTGCGATAAGGAGCCCACGAGTCTTCAGTAGACGAGTGATATCTCCATAGTTTAAGCGTACCGGTATACCTTGATGATCTTGAACATCGATAAATCTCCAAGCTTTATCAATACCGATAGTAAACACGTTCATATCAAGTCTCACGTGGAAATTATTGAGGGAAATATGCACGACTTTATACTGACCGGATGAATTAACTGCAATACTATACATTCTATAGGGAGAGCCCCACAACACCCTAGGAACGACAGGAGGCAGATTTACTATTAGTTTCCTAAGAGGATTCATAAGACGAACCATTTGCCAAGTATCGCAAATCAAGACTAAGCCATTACATGAACCATAAATCGTCATGGATTTTAAGAGTAATTGTATTTTTGTTAGCTTGATTGATTTAGAATCGTTTACGTCAGCACAATACACCTTATGTTTCTTATTGCGACATTGTATGATGAAAGAGGCGGATTTTGTAGTAGGTATTTGGCAATGCGCTCTAACAAAAACCGGGTTAGTAACTATATCGTACCACTGCTTGCACACGTATCTAACAACGTCCTGTAGGCGTTTAGCAGGAACAAACAGTAGGATGTTAAATATGATCTCTCTAGGAAGGTAGATAATACTCGTATGTGTTTCTTTTTCATTACGTTTTCGCTTGCTGGGAACAAAAACTTTGTCTTTCGCCTTGTCGTCCACTCTTGGCTTCTGTAAAATTATATGGTGTAACAATGGTGCACACGAAATTGAATTGTGCTACAAATTACTTAAATAAATTCTTTACCTTTGATTAAAATACTCTTCCTGTACAAAGGAAAAAAACGAGAAGAAATTATTCGTATTGAATACCTGAAAAAAAAAAAAAAAGCAAAGTACCTGAGAAAGAGAGTAAATAGAATTGTGACGAGAAAGTTTCGAGCGAGTAGGATAGCGATGCGTAGGTGGAACTCCAGTCTCCATCATCGATTTTCTTCGAATTAGTCTTATGTAAAACGATTTTACGTACTAGAATAGTAGAATTGCAAAACCCTAGGGTCGATCAATCATCCTATAAATTCACAAATTTCCTTGATAACTTTCCCATATAACCTTATTATAACCATATTATGGGATTATAATAATCATTGACGGATCCAGTAAATTGACCCGAGACTTGGAAAGCCAAGTTTTTTTTTTTTAATCTACGTTTGTTTAGTCAATTTTTAAGCCAAAATAATATAAAATTATACTTCTACGTAATAAGTCTTAATATTTTGATGTCATAAAATTACGTATATATTTTTATTAAGTTTTTTTTTTTGAAGGGATGTTTTTTTTATTAAGTTTAGGTTTACCCTTATTTATTTTAGTTTAGTTTAGTTCAAGTAGTCTTACTAGTTTATTATCTTTTGGAACCGAAAGAGTTGCTATATCGTACCACTGCTTGCACACGTATCTCACAACGTCGTGCAGGACTTTAGCAGGAATAAGAAGTAAGATGTCAAATATAACCTCTCTAGGAAGGTAGTTAATACTTCTATGACAAGGTGTTTCTCTTTTATTTCGTTCCCTAAACCCTAAACCCTAAACCCTAAACCCTAAACCCTAAAATTGAACGTAATATGAATTTTTTTTGTGAAAAATTAATTTAAAAAATAATGATGTACCTGATGGAGAGAAGAATGAGAATCGTGTTGACAAAGTTTCCGGCGAGAAGGATAACGATGCGTAGGTGGAACTTCGGTCTCCATCATCGATTTTCTTTGAATCAGTCTTATGTAAAACGATTTTACGCAATGGAATTGGAAAAACCCTAACAGCGTAAACCCTTCCCAAATTCTATATGGCGTATTGGTTTAATATGGTGTGCCAACTTTTGTTTCAATTTTATTTTATTAGTTTTTTTAATGTTTTGTCTATTCAATTTTTTATTTTATTTTATATTATTTATTGTTTTGTCTATACAATTTTTAGGCCAAAATATAATAGAACTTATATTTATAATTAGAAAATTATATATTTAATATTTTTGTTAATAAATTAAGTTTTAATTATTTTAGTTCGGTTTAGCTTTCAACCCCGACCCTTACCAACTCGGGGTTGAATTCAGCCGAATCCGCCAATCTTTATTATTTCCATAAAAAATTATATGATATTTTTATGGTCCCGGATATAAATTTATTTATTTATCATAAATTTGGATGATGATTGTATAGTTGCCACACAATTAATTAAAATTAACGTTTCAAATTTGGTGAGGGTTTACACTATTAGGGTTTTGCAATTTTAGTAAGTAAAATCGTTTTACATAAGACTAATTCGGAAAAAAATCCACGATGGAAACTGGAGTTCCACCTACTCTTTATCAGGTACTTCTTCGCTCATGAAAAGATTTTTCTCGTTTTTATTCTTGTATAAGAAGAATATTTTAATCAAACGTAAGGACTTTATTTAATTGGCGGGAGTAATTCATAACCCAACTCGATTTGTTTCAGGAGGCGAGAGTGGACGACGACAATGCGAAAGACAAAGTTTGTATTAACTACCTTCCTAGAGAGGTTATATATGACATCCTACTTCTTATTCCTGCTAAACTCCTGCACGAGGTTGTGAGATTCGTGTGCAAGCAGTGGTACGATATAGTTAATGACCCGTTTTTTGTTAGAGCGCATTGCCAAATGCCTAATACCCCTGCTTCTTACCTCATACAATCTTACCTTGATCCAGATAACGACGCATATTGTGCTGACCAAGACGGTGTTAAATCCGTCAAGGTAACAAAAATCCGTTTACCCTTCCTGGCCACAATTCAAGGTTCATGTAATGGCTTAATCTTGCTTTCTGATGATCGGGATAAACGAATAGTTCATGTGATGAATCCTGTTACGAAACTAATACGTCTTCTGCCTCCTATCGATCCTGTGGTGGTACCGGCACTAGGTACATCGTATTGTTTTGCAGTTAATTCCTCTGGTCGTTATAAACTGGGGCGTTTATCCTTCTATGACTTCCGTAAGGGATATAATATGTTTATGTTTACTATCGGCGTTGATAAAGCTTGGAGACGTATCGATGTTCGAGATCATCAAGGTATACCCCTGACATTCAGAAACACGAGTCATACAGTTGATCGTCGTGGGGTTTTTATTGCAGGATTTATGTATTGGTGTAGTCTTAAAGCCGTATCTTTGGCCATGGATGTCGATACAGAAACCCTTTATCGGATTTCATGGCCAACCGACCTAAATATAAAATTTTATGAAGGCTACTTTATAAGTACGGGAACTGCTCTAGGCTTATTGGCTGTAGTCGACTATAAGCGTCGTATATATAAGCTTCTAAGGTTGACAGACGTAAAATCTAGTGAGTGGACTGCTGAAATCGAAGTGATCGATATTGGAGCAATGATTAGAAAGGTTAGTAATGGTAAATGGACGTATGGTTACTTCCCTATATATCCCGTTAGCTTAATTAATGGAGAGTTATGCTTTAAGTATGATGTCAATAACACGAAGTCGTTCTGGATAATTCGTTATAATCTGGCTAACGAAAGCTTTGTGTCTTTCGAAGTCGACATGCCGTGTTTTTGTACCTCTGTATTTCATCATATACCAACCTTGATTTCACTTTAATAACAAACTTGTGTACCCTTTTATTAAATCTTGTTACGAGTATTATTTATTAAATTCCTATGTACTCGTATTGAGTTCGAGTATTTCATTTATATTGTTCTGTCATATTGATTGTAAGGCGAAGGAGATTGAGTACTTGCTGTAAGATAATGTGGAACGCACAAGGCAACGTCGGTAGCGGGTTTTGAGAAAGAAGCACTGACCTAAGAGAGCCATACGGCACAGAAAGCAATCCAAGGAGAAACTGAACAAATCGTTCCAAGTTTCTACGTGCCTCATATGTTTTTCCGACGTCACAATCGCACTTCCGACATTTACACGTTACGGACATCGATTCAGTTTGACGACAATCATGAATCTTGGCTTTAATCTCATGAATTCATTGTTGTTCGTCACCAATGCTAAAAAGTTCATCCCACTCATAGCACAAAGGATATTTCTTACCTCGGGGCCGGGGTTAGGCAATTAACACAAGACAATTAATTATAAAGACCGTCTTTCCAAAGTTTTTGTATTCTAATCAATAGACCTCATAGAGAGACTGGTATAGCTAAAATATTTTATATTCCCTAATCCCGACACATCTCAAACCGTTATTAGAAAAACTGCTTATTTCCTAATTCCAACACATCTCAAACAGTTATCCAAGTCAAACTGTTTACCTAAAAGTATAATTTTTATTAAGAGGAATTAAGGAAAATATGGAAAATATAAATAAACCGTGAGTAGGTTTATTGAAAGACCGTCTATACTCATACAAAAAGAACTGCCAACAATAGTGCATTAACAATATATACCAAATCAAGTTTAGGGTTTGGTAATTATAATACATAAAATCGTCTTAAATAAGACTAATTCGACAGAAATAGACAATGGAGACTGGAGTTCCACCTACGCATCGCTATCCTACTGGCTTTTCTCAGGTACTTCATTATTGCAGGATTCGTCTCGTTTTTATTTTTGTATATATATGATGAAGAGTATTTTAATCAAACGTAAAGAATTTATTTAATGGGAGCGAGTGAGTAATTTTCGTAGCACAACTCTGTTTCGCTTGCTCCATTATTACACGTTTTAATTTTTCAGGAGAAGCCGAGTGTTGACGACAAGGCGAAAGACACTGTTTTTGCTCCCTGCAAGCGAAAACGTAACGTAGAAGAAAGACATAAGTGTGTTATCCACCTCCCTAAAAAGGTTAAATTCTTCTCGTTTTTTTTTCTTATATATGAAAAATATTTTAATCAACCGTAAAGAATTTATTTAAGTAATTCGTAGCACAACTCTGTTTCGTGTGCACCATTGTTAGACCTTATAATAATTTTACAGGAGCCAAGAGTGGACGACAAGGCGAAAGACAAAGTTTTTGCTCCCAGCAAGCGAAAACGAAACAAAGAAAAAAGACATGTTCGTGTTATCGACCTTCCTAGAGAGATCATATTTAACATCCTACTTTTTATTCCTGCTAAACGCCTGCATGACGTTATGAGATACGTGTGCAAGCAGTGGTACGATATAGTTAATGACCCGTTTTTTGTTAGAGCGCATAGCCAAATGCCTACTACTACTACTTCTGCCTCTTATCTCATACAATTTCGATTTCAGCATGAGCTACAGAAGGTGTATTGTGCTGACCGATACCGTGTTAATAAATCAGTAAAGTTAACAAAAATAGAATTACCATTCCTGGGCATGACGATTCAGTGTTCATGTAATGGCTTAGTCTTGCTTTCTGATTATTGGGATTATTTGGATAAACGAAAGTTTTATCTTATGAATCCTCTTACGAAAATAATCATTAGTCTGCCTTCTGTCGTCGGTCCTGTGGATCGACCCTACACTACTTCTTTGTATAGTTTCGCAGTTAATTCCTCTGGTCAGTATAAAATGGTGCGTTTTTCCGTTTGTGACGATACAAGTAGTTGTGATCTAAGTGTGTTTACTATCGGTGTTGATAAAGCTTGGAGACATATCGATCTTCAACATCATCAAGATAAAAACGCGACTTATTCACTTAAAAGTTGTGAGCCGACTGGGCTCCTTATTATCGCGGGAATTCTGTATTGGTGTAGTAATACTTCCCGTTTTTTGGCCATGGATATCGATACAGAAACGCTTTATTTGATTAATTGGCCAAAGAGCGTACCTATATCATTTTGTCATATGTTCCGCAAATATGATAGGTACTTTATAAGTATGGCAAATGCTCTAGGCTTAATGGCCGAAGTCGACAGTGAGCGTGCTATATGGAAGCTTCTAAAATTGACAGACATAAAATCTAGTGAATGGACTGAAATTGGCATGATCGATATTGGAGCAATGGTTAGCAAGGTTAGTAATGGTAAATGGACGAACTATGAAGACATGCCTATGAAGCCTGTAAGCTTGATTCATGGAGAGTTGCACTTTTATTGTCATGTTAGCATGAAGTACTGCCGGTTCATTCGTTATAATCTGGCCAACGAAAGCTTTGTTTCTTCCGTATTCTACACGTATTATCCTCTTGCCTCCGGTTTTCATCACGTACCAACTTTGGTTTCACCGAAGAATTTCTGGCCTTAACTCGTTCAAAACTTGGAACAACAAATTGGTCTTTCAATAACTTATTAAAAGACCGTCTCTCTCAAGTTTTAGTGTTTATTAAATTACTATGTACTCGTATTATGTTCGAGTATTTATAACTTAATAACGTTTTGTCATTCTTATAGACTTGTAGTACTTGACACTATTGGTGATGATGGGTTAACTCCACTTGATCGATCTTGCATTCTCGAATGTTTATTACGTGCGCTTGTTTCGTCGTGCAAGATGGAAAATCCGATTCAGAATCAATAGTTATTTATGTTTGAAATCCCTCATACAATAAAGACGATATTTGCCTAATTGGATTAGTATATGTATATCAAAGGCCATGTTTCGGAGATGAGTTAAGCCAAACTAAGTTGAATGGAGCTAAACCCGAGATGAATTAATCTGGTCATGTTTAAGTTATGTATGAATTTAAGCTGAATATAACAAAAATTAAATTTTTACGGGAAAATATTAAGACTACTTTTACGTATAACTTTTATTTCATTTCGGCCTAAGAAGACAGTCGTAACTCGTACACACACACACAAAAAAAAAAATACTTCGGTTTCCGATGTCTCAAGACCTCAAGATCCGCACATCCGCCAATTAAGGAAATGTTTATGATTTTGTAAGATACTCGTTGAAGACTGCCAACAATAGTGCGTCTCAAATCGTTTTACACGAGACTAATTGATATGATAATAATAATAATAATAATGATTAAATAGTTGCACAACAATCAAATTCCGTAGTTCACCAAAAAAACAACCAAATTCTGTTAGGGTTTTGCAATAGTAGGATATAAAATCGTTTTACACGAGACTAATTCGATATAATAAGTGAACAATGAAGCGCTCGAAACTTAGTCGTCACACTTCTCATTCTTCTCTGTCTCAGGTACTTCCTTTTGTTTATTTTCCATCATCAAAATTCCATTTTTTTTTATAGTTTTAAGCCTTAGAATTGCGTAGATAAAACTGAAATGTATGAAATAACGAGTAGATTATTTACGTTTTTATTCTTGTACGGAGTATGAAGAGTATTTTAATCAAAACGTATATAAGCCCTTGAGGGACTAATAAGGGAGTATAGAATTCGTACACCAGTAGAAAAACATTAATTTGCGGCTCTCTATTTGAAGCGTTGGAAAGCAAATTTTATTTTTTGGAGCCGCAAATTAATATTTTTGTACTAGCGGTAACACTGTTAGGGTTTTGCAATCGTAGGCTATAAAATCGTCAACAATGGAGGCCGATGAAGTACCTCCGCCTATGCATCGTTATCCTACTCGCTGGAAACGTGCTCGTCACACTTCTCAGGTACTTTATTTTCCTTCTTTTATTGTTCTGAGGTGTATTTTAATCAAACGTACAAAATGTGCTCCGTTGTTATACTTTTTGATTTTTCAGGAGCGAACCTGCAAGCGGAATAAAGAAGAAAGACAGCGGAGTTATATCGATCTTCCTAGAGCGATAACATTTAACATCCTAATTCTTCTTTCTGCTGAAGTCCTGCATAAGGTTGCGAGAAAAGTGTGCAAGAAGTGGGACGATATAGTCAGTGACTCGATTTTCATTAGAGCGCATTGTCAAATGTCGACTACTACATATACCCGTTTCCTCGTTCAAGATTTCAATAAACAACTCGAGGTGTATTATGTCGAGGCAGACGATACTAAATCAGTCAGGGTAACGGAAATTGAATTTCCGTCCCCTGCCTTAGTCATGAGTTCTTATAATGGCTTAGTCTTGCTTTCAGATTCAAGAGGCACAGGAATAGTACATGTGATGAATCTTGTGACGAAAGTAAAAGTTAGTCTGTCTCGGTTCAGGGACTTAAAGAACAGTTGGTATGCAGTAGTAAGGGATAATTTAGCAGATAATTCCGCTGGCCGATTTAAAGTGGTGACTGTTTATGGCGACAAGAGCTACGAGAAAGTTGAAATGTGTGTGTTTACGGTAGGCATTGATAAAGCTTGGAGATGTGTCGAAATTCAAGGTATACAGTCCATGAATGCACAAGCGAGGCTTGCGTTGCTGAATCAGGCGATATTTATCAGAGGATTTATGTACTGGTGTAGTGTTACTTGTGTCTTTTGTTTTGCTATGGATGTCGATACAGAAAACATTTATCAGTTTTCCGGGCCAGAGGGCTTAGATTTAGAATTTTTTTCCAAAATAAGTGTTTTTCGATAATTAATTAACAAAATGGGTCGAAATCCAAATTAATTGCCGAAAATGGGTCCACGTAAGCTCGGTTTAGACGAAGCTGTGTTAAGGGTCCAAGTCGCCATGGCGGATGGCGACTTGAGTCCAAGTCGCCATGGCG
>JAOWBH010151790.1:4764-20837 GCA_028566215.1 Silene coronaria | reverse complement strand
TTAGTGAGAATACGGCAGTAACGTCTCTGTAGAATATGTTATTTTTCTTTCATTTTGTAAGTTTCCGCTGTGTAATATTGTAAGGGTACTGTTTGTACACCCCTTTTGTAATATATTTGTTTTTATAAAAACCGGGGCGTTACAAATATTTATATGTAAACCATGTTTTAGATATCCAATATCTGTTGGAGTTATGTGTGCCTCACCTTTACTACTTTCAATTAATGAAATTATCTTTCTTAATTCATTATGAAATATATGGAGTAGTAATGAAAATGTGTGAAACTTATTGAGAGGTAATGAAGTGAGTGAATGCAAGCAACGCATGCATGGTGAAGTAAAGAAGTAGATACAACTTGATGGATTCTCAAGACAAACGTACTCACTCATTTACTCCTACAATCACTATAAATACATATGAATTCTCCGCAAAATAATCACAACAAAAATTACAACATATATTAATCTTCTCTTCCTCCTTTATTACTACTCACCATAATCATTTTGGGTGTTAATATTATTTAACACTTTACGAGAGTTTATTATATTTGCTATTTTATAGTCCTTTGAGAAATTGTCCTTGTATTATCATAAATCATATACTGAAATCTTTTGGCTCTCTCGCCGGTGATTTTTTTAACTCTATTTTAAGAGCGGTTTCCACCTAAAAATCTTGGTGTTGTTTTTTACCGTTTTTATCGTATTTCTCTTAAATCTTTAATTGGTTGAATTATTCGTTTCCGTACTTTGTACCCCAACAATAACAATAACCGGGGCACCACCCAAACTCAGCCATGGTTAGATTAGATTAGAAAATTTATTTCCAAATTCCCCCCAAAAAAAACTTAGAAAACAAGTATTAGAAAATCCGAAAAAAAAAAAATTCCCTATATAAATCAAGATTTTTACGAACTTAATCATCAATATCCATGCTAATTATTTAGTTAGATACGTAATTCCGTGGCTAATTAGATATACGTAATTACTTAAATTGTAAAAGATCAACCTTAATAATCTTTCCATAAATTGCTAAATTCCTAATTAACATTGATCTATTCAAGCAAATATATAGTTGTAGTATAAAAAATCAACCACTTTATCAATTTCAAAATCAAAATTATGTTGGTAAATAAATAGTGGAAAGTTGGAAGAAAAATATGGCCCCAATTACTTTGATGCTTGTAGCAATAGTCTCATTATCATTGCTTTATCAAACAAATGGAGAAGAGGAATTAGTAAGGAATTGTAACTTATTCAAAGGAAGTTGGGTTCGTGATAAAAGTTATCCCTTGTATAATTCTAGTATGTGTCCGTTCTTGAGACCTCAATTCGATTGCCAAAAGAATGGTAGGCCGGATAGGGATTACCTCAAGTATCGATGGCAGCCCACTGGCTGCAATCTCCCAAGGTACCGAAATCAATCTATATTTAACTTAATAACATTAACTAACTTATTAGCGATAATACTTGTTTGTTGTGGTTGTTGGATTGTGTGACTTAATTTTATTTTAGTACCGATCTTACGTACGTTATAATGTTGTGTCATATATTCTACGGGTTTACATTGTAATTGGCACGTAGGGTTCATGAGATTAAGAATTCAAAAATTGACCAAAACCGTTTACTTTAGGGTTTTGACTTTTGATTATTGGGAAGATGCATCAAACCCTATTTTAGGTTGAAATATCATAAATACAATTGCTTGTTACGTGATTTTATTCAAACTATATAAAATTTTAGAATCGCCTTATGATCCAACAAGGCGATATTATGAATTGTCTTAATATCGAGCTGTTCTATACTTCTATGATATAAGACGACGGGGGAGTTGCTGAAATTTTATTGAACCCTACGTTCATCCTTGTGACTCTCTATCATCACCATAATGCAAAGCCAATGCCCTACGACCGCTATACACTTTCCTATAATGTCATAAAAATCATGTAAGTTCCGTATAAAACTGTACAAATTTACTATCCGTCTTTAGCTTAAGACGGGGCAAATATACTATTCATGTAAGATGAATAAGATAAAAGCAGAATGCAACGGAAAAGGTAAAAGATTTGTTTTATATACCCATCTGAAGGTATATTTGACAAGTCTTAGCTTAAGATGGATAATATTGTCTTAAATAAGATTAGCTGAAAAAACTGCGGTCTAAACGGCTGTTTATTTTTTTTAACATGCATGCATTATACTATTTCAAGTTGTTATTACACTCTTTCGTTGATTAGCACAAATGTAATGTTGTTTGTTTTGGGAAATTTGAGTTATAAATAACATTGTATCTTGTAAGATTGTTAATTCAAGTTGTTGTTAAGTTATATTCAGACAATACAAAGATTTAATTAATACGATAAGTAAGTTAATGAAATCGACAGGTTTAATGCTAAAGAATTTTTGACAAGAGCAAGAGGAAAGAAGATAATATTCGTAGGCGACTCACTTAGTCTAAATCAATGGCAATCCCTCACTTGCATGCTTCATGCAGCTAATCCCATGGCTAAGTACAACATTTTGCAGCGACCACCCGTCTATCATTTCGAGTTTCCTGTAAGTCGTCGTTCAACCCGCTTGTACTATTATATCATCGAGTTTTAATTATATATACGACATGATTTCATGTATTCGTGACTAATTTTCTCCTTACTTTGATCATATTAATGGATTCGTCTAAATTACAAGAAGTTAATAGTGGATTCGTTAATAGGAGTATAATTAAATTAATTAGGATCGTCTTAACTAAACTCTCCCATCTCAAAATAATTTGGTGATTATTAAATGAGATTGTCTTAAATAAACAAATTTAATAATTTGGCGGGTAAATAATACAAGTAGTAGATTAATAGCGCAAAAGCGCAATTAATTTACTTTAACATGATAAAATTGTGATTGTCTTAAATTAAACAACTTTAACTTGACGGGTGAATAATAGTAGTGATAAAACGCTATTTTCTTAAAATTAAAATGTTAATGCAAACATGCATCCTGATCGAATTATATACGATTTTTCATTAACCTCAATTAAGAAATAATAACGGACATTAAAGAATGCATGTCGTTGTTATAGGAGTACCAATTGACGATCGATATGCAATGGCATCAATTTCTAGTGGACATTGAGGAGACAAAGGAAGGAAAAATATTGAAGCTAAAGTCCATCAAGGGTGGTGATGCATGGAGGGAGTATGACTTGTTGGTTTTCGATAGTTGGCATTGGTGGTTTTACAAGAAACCTGAACAACCGTATGTCTTTACTTTATTCCTTCCATATTCTAAATCACTCTCATTTAACTTTGGCATCAATTTTACTGTAAATATTCTTTTAAAAGACGGGTTTAAAGATGATTTAGTAATATGCAGATGGGATTATATCGAATTGGGTGGTAAAATTATCGAAGATATGGACCGAACACAAGCATTCCAGATTGCAATGAAAACTTGGGCTAAATGGGTGGACTCGACACTCGATCATACCAGAACCAAAGTGGTCTACCAAGGCATATCGGCCTCACATTATCAGTAAGCTCACTTTATTCCCCCCCTTATTTATACAATTTTTTTTTTTTTTTTTTGAAGTTATATATGATCCATGAACTAATTTTATGTACTTAGTTTGTTTCAGCCATATTATTTACTTTAATTTGAATTTTTCCTTGCTACAAAAGAAATAAAAACTCCTGCTATCTCAGTCATTTGTTTACCTTTATTTAAAATACTTCGAACAAATGAGATATCACGCATAATACGAAATGTGATCGTTTGCACTTGTACACGGTTCAACATATTAATTTTTAAGCTTTTTTTGGTTGATAACTCGATTAATATATTAATTATACTTAAATATTTTCACTTAAAAATGACAGTGGAGCGGATTTTGGAAAATCAAAGGCAAGAAATTGCATAGGAGAGATGTGGCCAGTATTAGGGTCAAGAAGCCCATCACCACCAAACCCAGGAGAAGAGATAATGAAGCACATATTGGGCCAAATGAAACATCCTGCATATTTTTTGGACATTTCATTGTTAACCCAATTAAGACCCGATGCCCATCCTAAGTCTTTTGTGAACCCGCAACACTCGGGCGCGGACTGCACCCATTGGTGCATCGCGGGCGTGCCCGATTCTTGGAATTTACTCATGAATGCTGCTTTCAAGCTATTTTAGACTATTGCCTTATGCCTAAGGAATTGATTGTTATAGCAAAAATTATACATTTTCATATCTCTGTATGAATTTGAATTCATGCAAAATCTTACTCGCATTATATCATTTTCACAGCAATTTTCTTATGAAAAAAAAAAAAAAGAATCTCAGATATATTGTTATCCTTCTTGCCTTCACCAAAAATAAATAATTCTTCATAATTAACTTCCATAAAGTGATCATTATCAATAACTATACTATTTTCTTCAATTCTTTGCTTCTTAGCTATTCAACGATCAGTCGATCAGAATCATATTGTCCTGTTTACTGTTTATCGAAACATATCAATAAATCCCAAACAAAAAAAATGACGACAACTCATTATTGACTAAAGCCAGGAGCTTGGAAAGGAATTGGCAGATTGAGAATGGAATCGGCTATCCCATAAACACTCACAGACCTGGACTGAACTGATGCGCAAATTCAGGCGAACCAATAGGCAAATGAATCACGAATGGATGCACGCCAATGACCTTCGATCCATTGGCTACTTGACCCAATCTGGTAACTCCGTATCTATTCCTGAAGGATGTGGCATTTCTTTCAATACAAGACCCAAGTATACGCAAAGCATTAAAGAGAGTTCATCCCTTGTCGGCTTGTCCTCCCTTATATAGATAATCCACCAGGACATCGACTTTTTGCTATACAAATTGCGAAACATCTTACTTCTCCAAATTCTGAAAATCTGTTCCAAAAGAGGTAGCAGCTAAAATTACACAAACAAAACTTTAGATTCACACAAAACGTTGCTCCCTTCGCTTCACAAAGATGTCACACATTAATTTTGCACTAAATTAAGAAAGAAAATAATATGTTGAGGGAAATTAAAGCCTGAGAAAAAATGGGGTCACAAGTCATAAGAATCTCACACACACACACAAAAAAAAAAAGACGAAAAGAAACAGAAACATCTTAATGAAATTCCACAAAACGGAAATGAGGAACATCATAGTGAAGCAGAGGGAGTACTCTATACGTGTAGAATATAGCAACACATACACATAATTGATCCAATAACAAAATGATTCAATCGCAAGACAGAGGTCTCATTTTAAAAAATTAGAACCAAAGAAATGAGCAGCAGTTTAAAAGCCACAAAATATTAAGTATTCTCATTTAGTATCGTCTCATTTTCATTTCATCATTTCTCGTTATCAAACTCCACGAATGTATATATATTTAGAAATTTCTTGGTGTCTTCTATGTTTAGTCTTTTACTAATTCCCAGTATGTATTTTACGAAGCAAATTATAGAAAAATGAATACAACATTGTAGAAATAGCTTCAAAAAATTGTTCATATGTAAGAAGCCTATGAGGTGGAGTATTTTTCTTTAAAATCACACACAGGTTTTAGTTTTCCTCACTACTTCCTGAAACAGACAAATGAATTGGAAAAAGAGTGACGCGGATGTTCAATGCTATGTTTATAACGTAACCCTCCAAGAATCCTCAGTCTTGAAATACAGAATCCGCCATCAACATAGAAAATGTAAATCAAAACAAAGTACACACCTCAAACAGCTTAATTCTGATGAGCGGCAGTGTTCGTCATATGTATCACAATGGCAGAGGCTCTGCCTTCAGAACCCCACCAACTTCCATTCTCCACGATTGGTCTACAAGTGGAGCTAGCTCTCTGTAGTAGATACACTACATGGTCAAATATATCCAAACAACCAAACAATGTAGGCTATGGAAATAAGAGCCCTCACGAAAAGCTTACCTGAGATCATGGCTGACCACAAGTAAAGTCAGTTCTTTCTTCAAATGCTTTAGAAGTTTTGCTACATCGGCGCGTGCCTTCCAATCTACATGCATAGAGAATTTCATGAAACCAAGCTCATATATTCATAAATTTGATGATTACATGAATTTACAACAAAGTCCCAACAACGGTTGAGGTCGGCTAACATGAATCATCATCCAAATCCGTCAAATGTAAATAAACAAAGTAAAAAGGAATAGATAAACGGTAAACAAAACAAGTGTGTTTGTAAAAAGTAAAAAAAAAATAAGAAAAGCGTGAAAACCAAGATTAAAGCAGCAAAACGGAATTGTAAAACAAAAAAGTGCATAAGTCATTTTATTAAAATTAAATAAATAATCTTTAAGTAAAAATGATAAAAAATACAGAGTAGTAAACATCAAAAACTGAAACTAGATCTTCAACATGGATTCTTTCTCTCCACAGTACCCTCTCCCTCACCATAGTCTCATTAATTCCCAAAACACTCATATATTGATTTCAATCACCCTTATCTACGTTTGTTCGGTCTTCCCCTTCCCCTAACAATATTATCCATTCCCAAACTCTCAAACTGGTTATAGTTGTAGTTTAATAACGGTGAAACTAATGATTCCAATAGGAAGAATGATAGGCCATTAGGCAAAATGGTCACTTCCAAACTCCAATTATCTACTTGCTGTTTATTCAATACATAACTAGCTTGACACTTGATATGCTAGTATATCATCATGTCATTTATGTGGTGGTTATGCTGAAGCTGAAGACGATATACCCTACTACAACTTTCCATCAGTGCCACAGATGGCCAGGTAAGGGGGGTTGCAGTATGCAATCTTATCCCTGTGTTACTTAACACACAGACGCTGTCTCCGGGTGACATGATAAAAAATGATTCGTAAAATACACTTGAAAGTTGAAACTCTACTACGTCACCATGCAAGAAGCATCAAGAGTTCTGTAATTTTTTTTTTGCTTTATTCCATCATATCTCCAAGCTGAACAAGATGAGTCGGGACAAAAAAAAATGTTGCAAAACCATAAAGCAGCTACATACCAAGACCAGCAAGAGGCTCATCAAGAATCAATAATTCAGGAGCTTGAACCTGAAACAAGAATGAGATACTAATCGAAAATCTATGCTACAAAAATTTTAAAATACAAAAATAAAAAGTCAGTTGTACTCATTAAAGGTGCCTACCAATTGAATGGCCAGAGCCAGACGGCGCTTGTAACCCCCACTCAAGGACTGAGGATTTTTGTCCAAGGGTACGCCATTTAAACCAACCTAATAATGAGGGGAAAAACTTTAGTAAAACAAAGTTTGGAAGAAATAAAGAAAGAAAGTTATTACCAATGAACTTTGGATCATAAAGTAAGAAAAAGTCATACGGCTGGAGGAGTTGGTAACTGGTTCATGTATACTAATGAAAGAAATTTTCTTTCCAGAGAGTAGAAGAATACCGAGTTAAGAGCCCTTGCAAGATTTGAAGCAAGATGTTCCCTTAGTTGAAGACTTCCCTTTTGCTTCGGCCACCCAAAAGTTACCTCTTCCACCAGAGTATCAGCCAGGAAGTACCTGGTAAATATGATTAGTAATGAGACAACTTAGAACGTCAAAATAATCTCAAAATAAATACGAGGATAAGGAACAACATTGCCTAAATTTTTGTATTGGTTAAAAGATGAACGAGTTGTACTGTACTTTTTTTTTTTTAACAAAAAATGAGGAAGCTCTAATCTACATAAGCACCGTCAGAATATGGTGATGTGACACTAACATTTTTAATAAAGAAGGAAACAGAAGTGAGTCAGAACTCAGGAATCATAACTTAATATATGGATTCAGCCAGCAGACATTGGACAGCATCGTTGCAAATCAATGATGACGGTTTCTTTTTAAAGGAAACCAAATGGTAGATAGCAGGTGCAAGTGAACTATGTCAACTATCCATGAGTAGCTGGAGTTATGTTAGGGAAACCTAACCCAAGCAAAACTCAATTGGCTGGATACTAAGAAACTCTTTAACTGTGGAGTACAACACCGCCAACATAGTACCTCAAGGACTCCCGCAATTGAGGGGTAAGAGAAGGTCATATATACACAACCTTACCCATTAGCAACACAAAGACGCTGTCTCAAACCACAGTAATAATTGCGTCCAAAGCAATACCGAATGACTGCTAGTTCACAAAAAAGAAAAGAAGGGCCGCCTGTTTAGTGACCCCATTTTGCTTTATTAGTTGAAAAACAAAAAAGCTAGCTTTTGTTCACTTCCTTTTCTTACACTGCTATATTATCAGAACAGTCTTATCTCCAAATAATCAGCTAAACATTGGACAAAAATAACACTTATCTAGCAGAATAATACTTATCTAGCAGATATTGCATACCTCTCAGGGAACTGGAACACGATACCAACTTTCTCTGGTGGCAATAACTGAGCAGGCTGATATGGATGTCCATCCTCCCCATATTTCTGGACCAAAATGGAGCCTGATGTTGGTTTGTTTAGCCCAGCAAGAAGCTGTTAAAACATAAAATGTCAAAACAAAAATCAAAAGGACAAGATCGTAAAGAAGTCACTCACTCACTCTTCTAAGTTAAACAGTTTATGTGGTGTACGAAAATAAAACGAACCTGCAATAGTGTTGTTTTCCCACTGCCACTTCGTCCAAATATTAAACCAAAACTGAAGCAAACCATGAAAAGAGGTCAGTTGTCACTTAACAAGTTATTCACTACAAGCTGGCTTCATGTTTGATGTTCCCATTTCTAGTGGAGTCAATGATTTACGAAGGCATTCTAGTGGAATATAGCAAAATGGCCCACTAAATTGTCTGCATTCTTATATAATGTAAAGTGGCAGCCTTTCGCTCTAATTCTTGACACGACTTGCATTATGTGTAATCCAGACACCCGTTCTCCATGTTTGCACAATAGGGATAAGACTGCGTACAAAGTACAAACGATCTCCTTACTTGACATGGGGCTGGGGCATTGAGAATTTGAGACATTATGGTAATGCTATTGTTGCCAAACGAAAGCTGACTTTAGCTTGCAAAATGCAAACTAATGGAGAGTAAGGACAATCTAGCATGGCCACATCTTTTCACAAACTATGACACAAAGCAACAATATGCAGTGGATTTAGGAGGCTCAGTAACCCAATTTAGCATGGAATCTACTCACGACTTATGAACTGGGCTAATAGATAGTAAAAAATGATATGAAGGACAACCACTCTCGATTCTAAGCTAGACAAAAAATAAAAATTAGACTCAAAGTGTCAATAAATGAGAGAACTAGCTATATATCTTCAATTTGGAACAACAGCAATGGCTTATCCCAAAATGCTTTGGGCAATGAATGGTAAATTTTTATAATGAGAAACCCCCCATTAGAACATCCTTCATTTTGTACAGGTGAAATTCTGACTTTCTGAGTAAGGATTAAAATTTCACTCTTCCTATCTCTCTTTCGTATACTCGATAAACCTCACTAAACTAGTACGTACATCCTTGAGATTCTTAAGTATCTCAACCAAGCATTTTCTTGCAGATCAAACAATTTGAATGTTAAGAATAATAAACATTAAGGAAGAAACATCTATAGACCAAACAAAAGAAGTACACACAGAGACAGAATATCAGAATAGAATATCACATCAGCTTGGTCCTCAGGCTATTCCAGACACTAGTTTTAGTGTTCGTGAGCTAAATCTCCATGGGCGAAACAGAGTACCTTTTCTGTGGAAGGCAGAAGCTTATATCATCCAAAAGATTGATCTGAGTCCCAGGTGGTTTATAGCTGAGATTCCTAACCTTGCCAAAGAAGACGAAACTATTACAGAATTTACAAATCCACAGCAATTGCACAAGTACTAACTTACGCAAATCCAAAGAAATAAATGCAGTCTTAAGTTATAACAACACTTCTATTCACATTTCTGGAAGAGTAGTTGCACTACCTGTGTACCTGCAAACTACCTCTATCAACCATGACGTGCACATTCTGATTATATTTGGTCGATTAACCAAATATCCATGCCCCTCAAAATTAGCCTGAACTAAAAGACCAGATCATATCTAAGGATAACCAACACCAGTTTTACTCTCTTTATTGAACTTCATTTGAGTTACCTACGAGAAAATTGTTTGATTTGAAAGAACTATCTCCCACATCATGCTCAGGATGACGCTCAAAGACAAGAAGTTCAATGTCAATTTCCCAAGGAAAATTGAGGGTTGAATGGATTGGTTCTTCTCCCATCCATTTGATCCAAGTCCCATAGAAAACAATATGTTAAAAAGTATGATTCGAAAGACTCATTTAACATTACCAAGAGTTTCTTACTTATCTAGGTTTTCCATACGGTAAAACTTAAGTGTACTCCCTTCACCACCCCTTATCAATGCAACATTTCATTTGACACAATAGTGTATAACACCAGACTCTAGGAGTAGCCTAACTGCCTAAAAATCTAATAAGCAGAAAGACATGCTTCCATAATAGCTATATTAGACAGACTCAGCTGCAAGCCTGCAACTCCTACGAGTGTCATATGTGGGTGCGTCTGAACTGTCGGACATTGTTGTGACATGGCGGAAGGCAGTCATGTCATGTAGAGAGTCGTGTCAACAAGTGAAAATGTGACACCTATCCAAAGTGAATTGTCAAAGAAACACAACTTGCTTCCTTAGTTCCCCAACAATCCATGAACCCGAAAGGCCCGAAACCAAAGACATGATCAAACTTAAGTTAAACATAAGCTAGCACCAGTAACCATTTACCAATACCTTTATCAATCTCCATGTTTCTTCATGAATAAATCAAGTTAATTAAGTAACACATTAAGTTAAATAAGCATTGAAATTGCAACACAATTGCAAGTTAAGACAATACAATCATCCCCAATTCAAGAACTACCAGCCCTTTTGAATCGTCTCCGTAAAAATTGCAACTTTTTGATGCTACATGAACAAATAACAAGGAAATTTGCATAAAAATTGCAACTTTTTGATAAACTACTTCAATCAGGTAATTAAATAAAAAAGGGGACATACTTCAAAGCAAGAATGATGGCATAAAACTGTCAAAGATTGTAACTTTCTTCTTGACTTCAATCTGAGAGATAAAAGACAGTCAAAAATACGCGTCCATTCCAGTCAATTGTTTATTTATTTTTCATCGGGATATTTTAATCAAAGGTAAACAAATAATTGAGACGGAATTAATAACTGATTTTAAGAAAGAGAAGAAGAAGAATTACCTTAAGTTAGGAGAAACTGGAAATGGGTTATGAATACCAATTAATTTAATGATTAGAAAAGGTGGTGGGTAAGCAGCTGAGAAAACCTCCATTGTCAGTCTCAAGTGACACAAGGAAGAGTAAAGAAGAATTACTTGAAGTGAGGAGAAATTGGAAACGGGTTAATCCAGCCGTGTTCGAGTCGGTGTCGGTTTTGTTGGGTTGGTTGTTATATACTTATATTAAGTTATTTAGGGATAGTAGACGGTTTCCAATAATAAACATTTGCATTGGGTTACATAGGTTGGTCAATTCAAGTTTGGGACAAGATCGGTCCTTAGTTCGATTGTCTGGATCGCTTTATTTAGATCAGGTTATTTGGCTGAGTCAATTCTTGCACGTCTATGCGAGAGAGTGATAAATGATAATGGTGGAATGTGGATGATTTGGAATATGAATTAATTTTAAATATTTTTTTTATTTTCTTTGGTGCAGCCACGATAATTAACTATTAGCTATTACACGGGGAATAGCTATCCCAAATATGTCCTCCCTAAGAATAGGACGTAGTTCATTAAAAAGAATATCTAGGTGCGTCGGTATAGTACTCGACTCAATTTTTCTAAAAAATTAAAAAGAATATCTAGGTGCGTCGGTATAGTACTCGACTCAATTTTTCTAAAAAATTTTGTTCATGGTTGCGTAACTTGCGTTTATGATTGTTTTGTTTGAAAATTTTATGTTTAATGATTTTTTTAAAAAAAATTATCATAAACTGACATACATCGTTGTTATTTTTCTAAAAAAATTTCTTAGCAAATTAACCTACTGCGCGATTTAGTTCTAATTGTGCTGTAAACGTAATTTCTCTTGTTTACCGACTTCATTTATGCAGATTATTGAAAAGAATCATGCTCTGATTGTCCTTGCAAAACTTTGTAGATGAACTTTGTTTGGCCATCAAATTGCGACGCAGCTGTCTTAGTGTCTTTCCAATTCAAACGTTCAGAACATGATTAATAACTTTGATTCACAAATAGTTATGTACTAAAACCTCACATAAAAAAAGGGTCACACAATCAAGTTACGATAGTTCTCCGAAACAAGCCACGCTTCACAAATGGTTAAAGTTCTCGTTCTTCTTTACTGTTAAGACGTTATCCGAACTTTATTATTTTCAGATATAGAAACCAAGTCATGCCTCATGGTTATTTTAGTTCTTACTTCCACCGGATTGTTCACCTTGATTGCCAGAATTCCGAAGTTCTCGCGACTTGGTTACCATTTTTCGCATAAAAGAAGTCTGATAGCCGGACTCATCAGGAGCAGCAGCAGCGGCAAAAGATGTGGTAACCACACTTGAGTTTGGAACTTGTCGCGACTGCTTGACCGTGGAGAGAGCTTGAGTGGATGCTCTCTGATACCCATGTGCACTTCCCCTAGATAATGCAAAAGCCCTTCCCCCTGATTCATAATCAACCGTGCTTGACCACCTCTGCTGAATATGTCTCACCTCACCATCTAGCAAAGTCGAAAGCCTGTCCCCTCCCTGAGCTGACGACGACTCCATCATTTTCATCCTTGTTCGGCCTAAAAATTCTCGAGCACTCTCCAGCTCTCCTCTCTCAGCCATCACTTGTGCCTCGGCAATCCCTTCTGCTATTGAGATTCGGTTCCTCTCCCTATCCACCTCTAGGCATACCTGCCTATCTTCTTCTGATAGATCCTCAGTTGGCAGCCTTCGAATTTCTACTGTCACTGTTTCAAATCACAAAACTTAAATGAGATGACTAACTGATTAACCAAGAATTGAATTAAAATTACAGAAGAATTTTAGTGCGATACCGTCTTATACAAGACTTACCGGTTTCAGAAACGACGCTTTCATGGGATATCGGGTCTTTGTAGGAACATTTCACCTCTACTAACTTTGTCGTCAGGCTGTCAGTATCTTCTCGTGGGACCAAGAGGTTCACCAGGAATTGCTTCTCCTCTTCTGCATAAACATCCCCGATATATACTATCCCGTGTTGGTTACCATCATTCTCGATTGTGTTCCTGTACCTACCAGACGAGATAGACCGAATTTGGACACTACCGGATCCTGTCTGGATATGGATTTCTACTTCTTGACCTACGACACTCAACAATCCACCTATGCACTGAGCAAAAGCATCCTGAATGATCTCAATTGACTCAATGTAAGAGAAGGTCCCGCCTGATCCATCTGCAATAGCGTGGAGAGCAGTCGCATCATGGTCAGACCCAAACCCAAATGTGTGAACAGGAACAGGCACTGCATCAGTTGAACCCTGATCAATTGCATTAGCCCGAATACACGGTGGGAGGTCGGCCAAAGCCTGAAGGAATTGAGCCCCGGATCCATTTTGATTATCCTGCCCATCCGAGAGAAGAATGATGCTTGCTACCGAGTTCTTGTGACTTCGTTGATCAAGCACTTGTACAGCCAACTTCAACCCGGCAATGATGTTGGTGGCCCCAGTAACTCGAAGAGAGTTCACTTCCCGCATAGTATCAGCTCGTCCTGAATCTGTCATTCTCCGGAGAGGGGTTATTCTCCTAGCCGTGGTTGAGAACACGATAACTGATAGTCTGTCTGTTGGGCCTAAGTTGTCAACCACAAAGCCCATGGCCTGCTTCAAGAGCCTGATCTTGTCCCCGTTCATACTGCCACTTATATCAAGCACAGCCACCAAGTCAACAGGTGCACGTGCATCCGGCCTGTCTGATGCTTCTGGGGACAAAGAAGGTGCACGGATGCCAATAAGAACCGGAAATGAATCTGATTGCTCCGACCTGCTCAATGCCGTGAATTCAGGTAATGCCTTCACCGTCATTTGTCCACCCTGATGGCTATGCACTTGTGGTGGTACGGCCGAAGAGTCAGGGGAAGGGAGAGGTTCATCATCAGTAAAATTATGGACCTGAGAATAAGATTGAGTGTTCCAGGAACGACGAGTGATGGGAGGAGGAATGGGATCAGGAACATTGTTGTTGGGAGCAGGGACGAATTGTGATGGAAGGTTAGTCCACTGGTGGCGACAAGTCGGACAGATATGATTGCCATGTTGAACATTACTAGCAATGCAATTGAAATGAAAGGTATGTGAACATTCAGCAGTGAATAATGCTTGTCCTTCTCTTGCTTTCAAGCTTTCTAAGCAGATGGCACATTCGTCCTGGATCAGTACAGCATGTAAGTGTCCACATTCGAAATACGACTATGAAACAAAATAATACAGGGTAGCAATCATGTTTCAGAATCACGATTTTTGTCTACAAAAACAGTCATAGTGATAAAAAAAATGTTACACAAAATTATGCTCCATTAGCTACTGAATGTTATACAAAATTATACAGTAGTCCTATCTTTTGAGACTATGAAGTATGAAGTCCCGTAAGCGGAAATAAAAAAATAATCAATGCAACAATGAAGCGGGTATAAGTCTTGCCGTTGCGTTGGATGCAAAAACCCTTTAAACAAGATTATATCATCATCATAAAAACAAACAATTTCTCACTTTGGGATCTAAATTATCTTTCTCTACAATAAAGCGATTGCGAAACTCGTTATCGACATGTAATTCCCACGTACCATGGATTTTTCCAATAATGCACCTCAATCTAAATGGATTACTACATTTTTTAGTATAGTTGAATAATTTGCTCCATGGAATTTCTAAATTTGGTCAGTATTATTGATATGATCGATCACATTTAAGCAATTGGTCCCCAAAACCACGTTCTTGATAAGCTTGAAATCGAATGTGAATGTTATGTAGATGTCCTATTCTTGTTTCTGATATCAATCAATTGATCACGGTTCTTAAATCATAAACGAAAAATGTGACTCAGAGGAAATGGTCGACACTCCACGAATTTCATTCTTGATAATGACTTGAAGAATCATGAGGAATTGATATCGGAAATGAAACAAATAGGACTTGTACATAATACTAACATTCGATTACAAGCTTATCATGAATGTGGTTCTGACTTAAATGTGAATGATCTGACCATATTAGTACCGATCAAATTTAGATGTTCCATCTAGCAAATTCTTTAGCGGCGCGGTACTAAAAAATGTGGGTGTCCATTTAGATTTAAGGGTATTAAACAAGCAGACGGTACATGAAAACTATTGATTGAAACGGGGGAGATTTTACTCAAGAATCGATGGTATTTAAACGGCATATATAGAACTTAGAAGGACATATACTCGACAATGCAGGTTCATATTCTGATAATCATTCATGTCATCTTATACAACAGGGTCAACAACCATTCAACAATCAACATAACAAGTCGTAAAATTGCTCTTATCAATTTATAACATAATTACATACTCGTAATACAAATCAGAAAATCAATAATTGTCACTCATTAATACAAATTATACCATATATACTCGTTTAAGACGGTCGTATACAAATTATGCTAATCCGCATAAAGGTTTTTTTAATCTTTAAATGATTAATACTCCAACAACAACAACAACAACATGCATTAAGTAGTTACAGTAAAAGCTTAGAGTATGTACCTTAGAGGAATCCATTATAGAGCGCAGTGTAAAACAAAAAATATTTAAAGGGAATTTGAGGATGAACTAGTTTTAGGGCAATTTCTTCTTTAAATTGACTTGTTATTTTTTTCCCCAATGATAAATCTGTATATTAGGTCAAACAAATAGGATATATATTATTCTAACTTGGGTATTTACGTGCAAACTTGGTGGTTAAGGAAATTAGAGCATATTTTCCTTTACTTTTTGTGAAAGTTGGGAGGAACCTTCAATATTTTTATTTTTTGCATATACAAAGTCAATTTGCATAGTCTTTACTCTTT